>WNGS01052195.1:87606-103585 GCA_020271785.1 Procambarus virginalis
CCGACCCCCTCACAGTGTTCAAGAGAGAACTATCAACATCAGAGGCCCGAGACTGTTTCAACACGCTCCACTACACACATAGGCGCATAACTGGCCGCCCCTCACAGTGTTCAAGAGAGAACTATCAACATCAGAGGTCCGAGACTGTTCAACACGCTTCCACTACACATAAGGGGCATAACTGGCCGACCCCTCACAGTGTTCAAGAGAGAACTATCAACATCAGAGGCCCGAGACTGTTCAACACGCTTCCCACTACACATAAATCGACATAACTGGCCGACCCCTCACAGTGTTCAAGAGAGAACTACAAACTCAGAGGTCCGAGACTGTTCAACAACGCTTCCACTACACATAAGGGGCATAATTGGCCGACCCCTCACAGTGTTTCAAGAGAGAACTATCAACATCAGAGGCCCGAGACTGTTCAACACGCACGCTTCCATACACATAAGGCACATAACTGGCCGACCCCTCACAGTGTTCAAGAGAGAACTATCAACATCAGAGGCCCGAGACTGTTCAACACGCTTCCACTACACATAAGGCACATAACTGCCGACCCCTCACAGTGTTCAAGAGAGAACTATCAACATCAGAGGCCCGAGACTGTTCAACACGCTTTCCACTACACATAAGGCACATAACTGGCCGACCCCTCACAGTGTTCAAGAGAGAACTATCAACATCAGAGGCCCGAGACTGTTCAACACGCTTCCACTACACATAAGGCACATAACTGGCCGACCCCTCACAGTGTTCAAGAGAGAACTATCAACATCAGAGCCCGAGACTGTTCAACACGCTTCCACTACACATAAGGCACATAACTGGCCGACCCCTCACAGTGTTCAAGAGAGAACTATCAACATCAGAGGCCCGAGACTGTTCAACACGCTTCCACTACACATAAGGCACATAACTGGCCGACCCCCCTCACAGTGTTCAAGAGAGAACTATCAACATCAGAGGCCCGAGACTGTTCAACACGCTTCCACTACACATAAGGCACATAACTGGCCGACCCCTCACAGTGTTCAAGAGAGAACGGGATGAACACCTTCAAAGGATACCTGATCAACCAGGCTGTGATTCATACGTCAGGCTGGGAGCAGCCGCGTCCAACAGCCTGGATGACTAGTCCAGCAACCAAGTCCAGGCCTGGTCGACGACCGGGCCGCGGGGACGCTAAGCCCCGAAACCATCTGGTGCATTAGGTGAAACGAAATGTGCCTAAGTATTTCTGTACCGCCCAACCAGAACCCAGAATTCGCGATTGTGCGTCGAGAACAAACCCCACTGTACTACTGAGACCCTTCAAAATATATAGCAAATACTGTCAAAGAGGAGAGTACAGTGACACTTAACTTGGTGTTGACCAGACCACACACTAGAAAATGAAGGGACGACGACGTTTCGGTCCGTCCTGGACCATTCTCAAGTCGATTGTGAGAATGGATTCGACTTGAGAATGGTCCAGGCTTCACAATCAACTCACAATCGACTTGAGAATGGTCCAGGCTTCACAATCAATTCACAATCGACTTGAGAATGGTCCAGGACGGACCGAAACGTCGTCGTCCCTTCACCTTCTAGTGTGTGGTCTGGTCAACATACTTAGCCACGTTATTGTGACTCATCGCCTGCACTTAACTTGATGTTAAAATAAAAGGCGCTAATTATTGCAGAACACAGCACACAACATTAGCGTATACCGGCCAATGACTAAACTTAGGAGAAGCAGACAAACGAACATCGAGACAAAGGTATCCAGCTCAACAGCAAAATTAGCAAGACTAATGTGAAAAGGATCTGGGTGTCACGAACTGCTTGACACCTGCTTGACGGGGTTCTGGGAGTTGGTCTAGCCCAGCCCGAGGCCAGGCTTGACTTGTGAGAGCTTGGTCCACCAGGCTGTTGCTTGGAGTGGCTCTAGGGATCTAAAATAAGGATAGTGAACACTAATTACATCTGAGCGAGCATCAACATGTGCATGACTGGCGATGTGTGGTTACACCTGTCCGTTAGAGCCTAGGGGACGGGGGGGGGGGGGCATAGTAGCCATTAGACAATCCACTAGGCTATGCTAGGGGGTGGGCTCGAACCTTCGACCAAGGCATGGCCAGCTGCATACTCTACCACTAGCCAGCATGTTGTGCAACATGCAGCTCATCACAGCCACATGAACCAGTGAAGACAACAAGGCCACCTGCACCAGCCACACCCAGGCCCATCACTGGCCACCTGGCCGCCTCTTACGCCATAGTCGTTGCATATTCCATGCCAAGCATTATTTGTGATGACAATAGTGGTGTACTGTCGAACTTGTGGAAATATTAAACAATAGAGGTGGCAAAGTGATGGTTGTGTGAGGCAGGCCGAGGCAGAGGGCGGCGGGCCGAGGCAGGGGGGGCGGCGGGCCGAGAGAGGCAGGGGGGCGGCGGCGGGCCAAGGCGGGGGGGGGGGGCGGCGGGGCCGAGGCAGGGGGGGGGGGGGGGGGGGCGGGGGCCGAGGCGAGCAGGGGCGGCGGGCCGAGGCCGGAGGGGCGGCCGGGCCGAAGGGGGGGGGGCGGCTATTTCATTTCGTCCCAAGCCTAAAATACCAACTAAATTGTGGCAATTTTCCAAAATTTATATTTTATGTAACTTAATACGAATAAAATATTTTTCAAATTTTTCCCAATTATTTGTTTGGGGGGGGGGGTGTCAGGTAGGGGGGGGGGGGGAGAGGGGGGAGAGAATGGGCTTTTTAAAGTACAAGTCATCATGCCACGCCCCAAATTAGACCAAATATGGATTATTTTACAAATAATCAAAGGGACATTCTGTTCTTAATTGAGAATGTTTGGTGAGGTGAGGACTCTAGAGGATCAGAGTCGCCTTACATTTAAACTGCGGCAACCAGATCTTCCTCTATATGTTTGTGAGGTGAGGACTCTAGAGGATCAGAGTCACCTTACATTTAAACTGCGGCAACCAGATCTTCCTCTATATGTTTGGTGAGGTGAGGACTCTAGAGGATCAGAGTCACCTTACATTTAAACTGCGGCAACCAGATCTTCCTCTATATGTTTGGTGAGGTGAGGACTCTAGAGATCAGAGTCACCTTACATTTAAACTGCGGCAACCAGATCTTCCTCTATATGTTTGGTGAGGTGAGGACTCTAGAGGATCAGAGTCACCTTACATTTAATCTGCGGCAACCAGATCTTCCTCTATATGTTTTAACATAAATTTAAAGCCAAGAATATTTTTTTTAATATTCTAAATATTCATATTTTTACTTGCCAGGACGCTATGGGGTTAAATGGCCTCTGTGGGCCTTAACTACTGAACTAGAGCAGCCAGGGTTGTTTTGGGGGGTTGTGGGCTCCGGCCAACACACTCGCCTTCACATACACCAGAAATAAATAGATAGATTAGATTAGATAGAATAGATAGATTAGATAGAATAGATTAGATTAGATAGAATAGATAGATTCTATCTATAGAATTATAGATAGTGGCTTTAGGCATTGTATGTACTAAGCTCTATCTATAAATCGATCCATTTATGTAAAATCACTTTATGTATGTACCTTACCTGAATAAACATATTTATATTTATTTTATTTATAAATAAAACACACACAAATAAAATACACAAGTAAAATATTATGTGAAATACACACACACATATAACATGAGGAATATACAACAACTTATATATGTTTTTGTTTTAACGCGAACTTTTCTATCCCATTTAGACGTAGAAAAATGCTCAAATATGTGTTCAGTCATTTATATTTATACAACTCATTAATAATGGTGTGAAAACAACAACAGCCGGAAATGGCAGATCCGGCCGGACGTCCGCTTCACAATAATTGGTCTTAATTTGTCCAGATAATTAGGACTTAACTATAATTCTAAAAGGCCAATTATTTTCCAGTGGGAAAACTGTGCCAAATGACCTGAGCCGAGTTATATTGTACATATTATATATATAACATAGTCAAGTCCACCCTTTGGAACAGGGAATTATTGGATAATTTCCCCCCATAAAACCACACCAATAAGTAGTCAAAAAAAGTCCACTACGGGCTCACCATAGGCCGTGCTACTTGGAACTTTTTGTTCCAAGTAGCGAATCTTAAACAACAAGTAGTCAAACTAACGGGTCTGAGAAAACACATTCAAGGCTTCACAATATTTCCAAATTCTTGAGCGAATTTCTCGTTTTCCTTCCTACGTGGCTCAAAATACCTCCACGGTGTATAACAGGTCACTGGAGACGGGTGACTTACCAGTAATATGGAAGACTGCTAATGTTGTACCAATATACAAAAATGGTGACAGACAAGAGGCACTGACCTACAGGCCAGTGTCCTTAACGTGTATACCATGCAAGGTGATGGAGAAGATCGTGAGAAAAAACCTGGTAGCACATCTGGAGAGAAGGGACTTCGTGACAACCCATCAACATGGGTTCAGGGAGGGTAAATCTTGCCTTACAGGCATAATAGAATTCTACGATCAGGTGACAAAGATTAAGCAAGAAAGAGAAGGTTGGGTAAACTGCATCTTCTCGGACTGTCGAAAAGTCTTTGACACAGTACCCCATAAGAGACTGCTGTATAAGCTAGAGAAACAGGCAAGAGTAACTGGTAGGGCGAGTACCTAAGCAATAGGAAGCACGAGAGTTATTGTGAGGGGTGAGACCTCAGACTGGCATAAAGTCACAAGCGGAGTCCCACAGGGCTCTGTGCTTGGACCTATCCTGTTTGATATACACATAAATGATCTTCCAAAGGGTATAGACTCATTCCTCTCAATGTTTGCTGATGATGCTAAAATTATGAGAAGGATTAAGACAGAGGAGGACATCATGAGGCTTCAAGAAGACCTGGACAAACTGAAGGAATAGTCCAACAAATGGTTTTTAGAATTTAATCCGAGCAAATGTAATGTAATGTATATAGGTGTAGGGAACCAGAGATCAGATACAAACTATCATTTGGGAGATGAAAAACTTCTAAGATCAGAGAGAGAAAGACCTGGGAGTTGATATCACGCCAGACCTGTCCCCTGAAACCCATATCAAGAGGATAATCTCTGCGGCGTATGCCAGGCTGGTCAACATTAGAACGGCCTTTAGAAACTTGTGTAAGGAATCATTCAGAACCATGTATAACATGTACGTCAGACCAATCCTGGAGTATGCAGCTCCAGCATGGAGTCTGTATCTCGTCACGCATAAAACTCAATTGGAGAAGGCTCAGAGGTTTGCCACCAGACTAGTACCCGAGCTGAGGGGTATGAGCTATGAGGAGAGACTATGGGAATTAAACCTCACGTTGCTGGATGACAGGAGAGTTAGAGAGGACATGATCACCACATACAAGATTTTCAAAAGAATAGATAGGGTAGACAAAGACAGTTTATTTAACGCAAGGGCACATGCACTAAGGGACACAGGTGGAAATTGAGTACCAAAATGAGCCACAGAGATATTAGAAAGAACTTTTTTAGTGTCAGAGTGGTTGACAAATGGAATGCATTAGGAAGCGATGTGGTGGAGGCTGACTCCATACACAGTTTCAAGTGTAGATATGATAGAGCCCATTAGGCTCAGGAACCTGTACACCAGTTTATTGACGATTGAGAGGCGGGACCAAAGAGCCGAAGCTAAACCCGCGCAAGTACAACTAGGTGAGTATAACTAGGTGAGTGTATACATACACATATATACATACACACACGCACACACGCACGCACACACACACACACACACACACACACACACACACACACACACACACACACACACACACACACAAACAAACACAGCGCCGGTGGCTGTGTGGACAGCACGTTGCACGCGTAATCCTGTGGCGCGGGTTCGATTCCTGGCGCCGGCGAGAAACATAAAGGGCCGAGTTTCTCTCACCCTGATGCCCCTGTTACTTAGCAGTAAATATGTACCTGGGAGTTAGACAGCTGTTACGGGCTGCTTCCTGGGCTATGTATTCACCTAGTTGTGCTTGCGAGGGTTGAGCTCTGCTCTTTCGGCCCGCCTCTCAACTGTCAATCAACTGTTACTAACTACTATTCCCGCCCCCCCAAACACACACACACACACACACACACACACGCCAGGAAGAAGCTCGTGACAGCTGACTAACTCCCAGGTACCTATTTACTGCTAGGGAATAGGAGCATCAGGGTGAAGAAAACTCTGCCCATCGCTTCTCGCCGCCGCCGGTGTTGTACTCACCTAGTTGTGTTTGCGGGGGTTGAGCTTTGCTCTTTCGGCCCGCCTCTCAACTGTGAGATACGGGCCAAAAAGAGCAAAGTTAAAAAGTAGTTAGTAAACAGTTGATTGTTAATCAACTGTTTACTAACTACTTTTTTTTCTCCACACCACACACACACCCAAGGAAGCAGCCCGTGACAGCTGACTAACTCAGAGGTACCTGTTTACTTCTAGGTAACAGGGGCATTCAGGGTGAAAGAAACTTTGCCCATTTGTTTCTGCCTGGTGCGGGAATCGAACCTGCGCCACAGAATTACAAGCCCTGCGCGCTATCCACCAGGCTACCAGGCCCCGTAACCAGGTAGTATGTGTGTGTGTGTACTCACCTAGTTCTACTCACGTAGTTGAGCTTGCGGGGGTTGAGCTCTGGCTCTTTGGTCCCGCCTCACAACTGTCAATCAACTGGCGTACAGGTTCCTGAGCCTACTGGGCTCTATCATATCTACATTTAAAACTGTGTATGGAATCAGCCTCCACCACATCACTGCCTAATGCATTCCATCTGTTAACTACTCTGACACTGAAAAAGTTCCTTCTTACGTCCCTGTGGCTCATGTGGGTACTCAGTTTCCACCTGTGTCCCCTTGTTCGCGTCCCGCCAGTGTTGAATAGTTTATCCTTGTTTACCCGGTCGATTCCCCTGAGGATTTTGTAGGTTGTGATCATGTCCCCCCCTACTCTTTTGTCTTCCAGTGTCGTAAGGTGCATTTCCCACAGCCTTTCCTCATAACTCATGCCTCTTAGTTCTGGGACTAGTCTAGTGGCATACCTTTGGACTTTTTCCAGCTTCGTCTTGTGCTTGACAAGGTACGGGCTCCATGCTGGGGCCGCATACTCCAGGATTGGTCTTATATATGTGTTGTACAAGATTCTGAATGATTCCTTACACAGGTTCCTGAACGCTGCTCTGATGTTAGCCAGCCTCGCATATGCCGCAGACGTTATTCTTTTTATGTGGGCTTCAGGAGACAGGTTTGGTGTGATATCAACTCCTAGATCTTTCTCTCTGTCCGTTTCATTAAGTACTTCATCTCCTATTCTGTATCCTGTGTCTGGCCTCCTGTTTCCACTGCCTAGTTTCATTACTTTGCATTTACTCGGGTTGAACTTCAACAGCCATGCTTTCTGGTGTTCTGTTATTCCGGAAGTTCCTCCACGCCCTTTTGTTCAGATTCTTTGCTTCCATACATGCCCTATTATACCATGGATTCTTCTGTTGCTTCTCGGATTTTTCCCTTTGGGCCGGGATGAACCTGTTTACTGCCTCCTGACACTTTTGGGTAACATAGTCCATCATATCTTGTACAGACTTATCTCTGAGGTCTGTGTCCCAAGGTATTTCACTTAGGAAACTTCTCATCTCTTCATAATTCTCTTTTCGGTATGCCAGCCTTTTGTTTCCTAGTTCTTTTTGGGAGAGATAATTCCTAGCTCTACCAGGTACTCAAAGTTCGATACACTATGGTCACTCATTCCCAAGGGTGCTTCCATCTTGACTTCCCTTATATCAGACTCATTTAGGGTAAATATCAAATCAAGTATTGCTGGTTCATCTTCTCCTCTCATTCTTGTTGGTTCTTTGATGTGCTGGCTTAGAAAGTTTCTTGTTGTCACGTCCAGCAGCTTAGCTCTCCATGTTTCTGGTCCTCCATGCGGTCTCTGTTCTCCCAATCTAACTTCCCATGGTTGAAGTCTCCCATTATTAGTAGTCCAGAATCCATTCCTGCTAGCAACAGAAGCTGCTCTATTATGTTAATGGTGGCCATTGTTTCTATCATATTCCTGTCTAGTCTTCTGTCATTGGGTGGTGGATTATATATGACTACGACTATAATTTTTTGTTCTCCAGATGTTATTGTACCTGTTATATGGTCACTGAAACCTTCACATCCCTGAACAACCAACTCCTCAAAATCCCAGCCTTTTCTTACCAGTAGAGCTACACCACCACCACTCTTCCTTCCTCTCTTTCCTCATCAAATAGTCCTGTGGGAACACTGCATTTGTTCCGTTAGCTTTGTTTCTGTGAGAGCTATTATGTCTGGGTTTTCCTCTAGTGCCCATTCTCCAAGCTCATTTGCTTTATTTGTAACTCCATCTATGTAGTATACATTGCCTTGAGGCTCACTTTCTTCTGTCCCTTCTCAAATCGGTGTACTCACCTAGTTGTACTCACCTATTGTGCTTGCGGGGTTGAGCTCTGGCTCTTTGGTCCCGCCTCTCACCGTCAATCAACAACAGGTGTGTGTGTGTGTGTGTGTGTGGTGTGTGTGTGTGTGGTGTGTGTGTGTGTGTGTATACTCACCTAGTTGTACCACCAAGTTGTGCTTGTGGGGGATGAGCTCTGGCTCTTTTGGGGTGAAGTGATTTGATGGGATTTGGGTTTCTCGCCATTTGGGTACCCAGTTTCCACCTATTCCCCTTGTTCGCGTACCACCCGTGTTAACAGTTTATCTTTATCTCCCCTGTCAATCCTCTGAGAATTTTATAGGTAGTGATCATGTCTCCTCTTACTCTTCTGTCTTCCAGTGTCGTGAGGTGCATTTCCGCAGCCTTTCCTCGTAACTCATGCCTCTTAGTTCTGGGACTAGTCTAGTGGCATACCTCTGAACTTTTTTTCAGCTTGGTCCCGCCTCTCAACCGTCAATCAACTGATGTACAGATTCCTGAGCCTACTGGCTCTATCATATCTACATTTGAAACTGTATATGGAGTCAGCCTCCACCACATCACTGCCTAATGCATTCCATCTGTTAACTACTCTGACACTGAAAAAGTTATTTCTAACGTTCCTGTGGCTCATTTGGGGTCGGTGCCTCATCTGTGCGCGCGCTCGTACCTGTGCGCGCGTACCTGCGTGTACGAGCGCGCGGACCTATGTGTGTGTGTGTTGTACTTACCTAATTGTGCTTACGGGTTTTGAGCTCTGGCTCTTTGGTCCCCCCTCTCAACTGTCATCAACTAATGTACAGGTTCCTGAGCCTACTGGGCTCTTCATATCTACACTTGAAGCTGTGTATGGAGTCAGCCTCCACCATCTCACTGCCTAAAGCATTCCATTTGTCTACTACTCTGACACTGAAATATTCTTTCTAACGACTATATGGCTCATTTGGGCACTCAAATGTGCCCACCCACCTGTGTCCCCTAGTGCGTGTGCCCCTTGTGCAAAATAGCCTGTCTTTATCTACCCTATCATTCCTCTGAGAATCTTGTATGTGGTGATCATGTCCTCTCTAAACTTTTCTGTCTCCCAGTGACGTGAGGTTAATTCCCATAGCCTCTCCTCGTAATTCTACCTCTCAGTTCGGATACTAGTCTGGTGGCAAACCTTTTGAACCTTTCCAGTTTAGTCTTATGCTTGACTAGGTGTGTGTGTGTGGGTGTATGGTGTGTGTGGGTGTGTGTGTGTGTGTAATTATAATTACCTAATGTAGTTACAGGATGAGAGCTACGCTCGTGGTGTCCCGTCTTCCAGCACTCTTTGTCATATAACGCTTTGAAACTACTGACGGTCTTGGCCTCCACCACCTTCTCACCCTAACTTGTTCCAACCGTCTACCACTCTGTTACGAGTGGATTTTCTTATATTTTCGGCATCTGTGTTTAGCTAGTTTATATCTATGACCTCTTGTTCTTAAAGTTCCAGGTCTCAGGAAATCTTCCCTATCGATTTTATCAATTCCTGTTACTATTTTGTATGTAGTGGTCATATCACCTCTTTTTCTTCTGTCTTCTAGTTTTGGCATATTTAATGCTCTAACCTCTCCTCGTAGCTCTTGCCCTTCAGTTCTGGGAGCCACTTAGTAGCATGTCTTTGCACCTTTTCCAGTTTGTTGATGTGCTTCTTAAGATATGGGCACCACACAAACCATGCATATTCTAGCTTTGGCCTAACAAAAGTCGTGAACATTTCTTTAGTATATCGCCATCCATGTATTTAAAAGCAATTCTGAAGTTAGAAAGCGTGGCATAGGCTCCTCGCACAATATTCTTTATGTGATCCTCAAGTGATAGTTTTCTATCTAGAACCACCCCTAGATCTCTTTCTTTATCAGAATTCTTTAAAGATTTCTCACATAATATATAGGTTGTGTGGGGTCTATGTTCTCCTATTCCACATTCCATAACATGACATTTATTACCATTAAATCATCCATTTGCCAAGTGGTGCTCCATATACTTATTTTGTCCAGGTCATCTTGAAGGGCATGACAATCATCTAAGTTTCTTATCCTTCCTATTATCTTAGCATCATCACAAACATGTTCATATAATTCTGTATACCAACTGGTAGATCATTTATGTAGACAATAAACATCACTGGTGCAAGAACTGAACCCTGTGGTACTCCACTTGTGACATTTCTCCAGTCCGATACATTGCCTCTGATCACTGCCCTCATTTTTCTATCAGTCAGAAAATTTTTTCATCCATGTTAGAAGCTTACCTGTCACCCCTCCTCCAATATTTTCCAGTTTCCAGAACAACCTCTTATGTGGAACTCTGTCGAAAGCCTTTTTTAGGTCCAGATAGATGCAGTCAACCCAATGANAATATTCAGACGTTGAAAATGGGAAAAAGGTTCATGGAAAATGAAAAGGAAATGTGTGAAACATTAAACGAAAAGTTCCAAAGTATGTTTGTACAAAATGAAATCTTCAAAGAACCAGACAATAAGAATTCCAGAGAACAACATAGAGCACAAAGAGGTGTCTAAAGACGAAGTTTGAAAAAATGCTCAAGGAGCTAAGTATAAGAACAAAGCAGTTGGTCCAGATGGAGTTTCACCATGGTTTCTGAGAGAATGTGCATCAGAGCTCAGCATTCCACTTCACCTTAATTTTTTAGGCATCCCTGTGTACAGGAGTCGTAGCTGATGTGTGGAAAAAGGCTAACATAGTTCCAATCTACAAAAGTGGCAGCAGGGAAGACCCCCTCAATTATAGACCTGTATAGTTGGTAAGTGTAATAGTCAAAATATTGGAAAAAATAATTATAACTAAATGGATAGAACACCTGGAGAGAAACGATATAATATCAGATCGTCAGTATGGTTTTCGATCTAGAAGATCCTGTGTAACGAATTTACTCAGTTTCTATGATCGAGTCACAGAGATTTTACAGGAAAGAGATGGTTGGGTTGACTGCATCTATCTGGACCTAAAAAAGGCTTTCGACAGAGTTCCACATAAGAGGTTCGAAACTGGAACATATTGGAGGGAACTTAACAGGTAAGCTGCTAACATGGATGAAAAATTTTCTGATTGATAGAAAAATGAGGGTAGTAATCTGAGGCAATGTCTCGGATTGGAGGAATGTCGTAAGTGGAGTACCACAGGGTTCAGTTCTTGCACCGGTAATGTTCATTGTCTACATAAACGATCTACCAGAAGGAATGCAGAATTATTTGAACATGTTTGCTGATGATGCTAAGATAATAGGAAGGATAAGAAACTTAGATGATTGTCATGCCCTTCAAGAAGACCTGGACAAAATAAGTATATGGAGCACCACTTGGCAAATGGAATTTAATGTAAATAAATGCCATGCTATGGAATGTGGAATAGGAGAAAATAGACCCCACACAACCTATAAATTATATGAGAAATCTTTAAAGAAGTCGGATAAAGAAAGAGATCTAGGGGTGGTTCTAGATAGAAAACTATCACCTGAGGACCACATAAAGAATATTGTGCGAGGAGCCTATGCCATGCTTTCTAACTTCAGAATTGCTTTTAAATACATGGATGGCGATATACTAAAGAAATTGTTCACGACTTTTGTTAGGCCAAAGCTAGAATATGCAGTGGTTGTGTGGTGCCCATATCTTAAGAAGCACATCAGCAAACTGGAAAAGGTGCAAAGACATGCTACTAAGTGACTCCCAGAACTGAAGGGCAAGAGCTACGAGGAGAGGTTAGAGGCATTAAATATGCCAAAACTAGAAGACAGAAGAAAAAGATGTGATATGATCACTACATACAAAATAGTAACAGGAATAGATCAAATCGATAGGGAAGATTTCCTGAGACCTGGAACTTTAAGAACAAGAGGTCATAGATTTAAACTAGCTAAACACAGATGCCGAAGAAATATAAGAAAAATCACTTTCGCAAACAGAGTGGTAGACGGTTGGAACAAGTTAGGTGAGAAGGTGGTGGAGGCCAAGACCGTCAGTAGTTTCAAAGCGTTATATGACAAGGAGTGCTGGGAAGACGGGACACCACGAGCGTAGCTCTCATTCTGTAACTACACTTAGGTAATTACACTTAGGTAATTACACAGGATTAAGTCCTTCATGAAACGGACAGAGAGAAATATCTAGGGGGGGTTGATATCACACCAAACCTGTCTCCTGAAGCCCACACAAAAAGAATAACATCGGCGGCGTATGCGAGGCTGGCTAGTATCAGAACTGCCTTCAGGAACCTGTGTAAGGAATCATTCACAACCTTGTATACCACATATATAAGACCAATCCTGGAGTATGCCGTCCCAGCATGGAGCCCGTACCTTGTCAAGGACAGGATTAAACTGGAAAATCTTCAGAGGTATGCCACTAAGCTAGTCCCAGAACTAAGAGGCATGAGTTACGAGGAACATGAGTTACTTTAACATCTCTATGACACATCAAGTCTCTCAAGCTTCCAGCCGTGCCCCCTTGTTCTACTGGTATTCATTGTAAACATTTCCTCTTTTTCCATCCTGTCAATACCCCTTAGTATTTCATACGTCTTTATCATGCCCTCCCCCACCCCTCTCTAGCGTCGTTAGGATTAGTTCATAAAGTCGGTCTTCCTACCTCATCCCTCACAACGCTGGGACGAGTCTCCTTGCAAACGTTTGGGCCCCTTTGAGCTTTCTTGTGTGTTTTTTTTAGATGCGGTCTCCAGGATGGGGCGGTATACTCTAAGACTGGCCTCACATGGGCGGTATACTCTAAGACTGGCCTCACATGGGCGGTATACACGGAGTGACCTAAAACCATCATTATTTAAGTTCCTAAGGATGTTCTGACTTTTGCCAGAGTAGAGTACGTAGCTGACGTTATTCTATTTTTATGAGCCTCTGGAGTTAGGTTGGTGCTATGTCCACTGCCAGGTTTTTTCTCTAGTCGTTATTGGGAGGTAATTTCCCTTACGTGTATCGGTCTTTCAGTCTCCTGGCTTCTGAGCCCGTTTCCATCACGTTGCACTTGCTAGTGTTGAGCTCTTGCAGTCATTTCTCAGACCAGGTCTGAAGCTTGTTCAAGTCATCTTGGAGAATGTTATAGTCCTCACCTGTCTCAATCATCCTCATTAGTTTCGCATCGTCTGCAAACACCGACATGTAAGACTCAATTCCTCAACCGTCCTCGGACCAGGTCCATTCCATCCAGCGGTCGACCCCAAAGACGTATTCATCAATTTTAACATTCTGTTCATTCAATATAGGAATTTTCTCAAATATAAATTATATTATTTCATATTAGCATATTGTGCATATATAGGCATAGGTTAGGTTAGGTGTTTAGGTTCTGCTGGCGATTACTTGTATTTGTAGTACGTGGGTGAAGCATTTACAGCGTTGTGGTTCGAACAAGATTCGTTAGTGAAGCACTTGTTCCGGAAGTGTTCGAACGAATTCAGTTGTGAGTCGTGTGTAAACCAGCCCGTCCTCCAAACAAAGATCCAAAAGTGATTCCATGCACCCGCCAAACCCCCTGTTTATGAATGAAAAACGGTTACACACGACTCACAACTGCTGACGTTCGAAATTTCCGGAACAAGTGCTTCACTGACGAATTTTGTTCGAATCACAACGCTGTAAATGCTTCACCCACGTACTACAAATACAAAATAATCGCCATCAGAACCTAAACACCTGACCTAACCTATCCTATGCCTATATATACACAATATGCTAATATATTATAATATTAATTTATACTCGAGAAAATTCCCGTTTTGAATGAACAGCATGTTAAAATTTATGAATGCGTCTGTGGGGTCGACCGCTGAATGTGATGGACTTGAGTCGAGGACGGGTTGGTGTAAACCGTTTTTTATTCATAAACAGGGGGTGTGGCGGGTGAATGGAATGGACTTTGGGTCTTGTTTGGAGGACGGGCTGCACTCCTGCACAGCTAATCTTAACCACCGACAGTTAGAACAGCGAGGTCCAAGAGCTGCAATTCGATCCTACATGCACAAATGAAGAGCACAAATAGGCGAGAACACACACACTTAATTGAATATTTAATTATATGCACAATACAGCTGTTTTATGAATGACATCCGGCCTGTATAGTGAGCGGGAAGACCAGAGCTGCTGGAGGCCGTCCTCCCACCACCGTGGGACTCCCTCCCAACACCGCTCCCCATCTCCCACACACCAACACCTCCCACACAGCCAACACCTCCCACACAGCCAACACCTCCCACAGCCAACATCTCCCACACAGCCAACACCTCCCACACAGCCAACATCTCCCACACAGCCAACACCTCCCACACAGCCAACATCTCCCACACAGCCAACACCTCCCACACAGCCAACATCTCCCACACAGCCAACATCTCCCACACACCAACACCTCCCACACAGCCAACACCTCCCACACACCAACACCTCCCACACAGCCAACATCTCCCACACAGCCAAACACCTCCCACACAGCCAACATCTCCCACACACCAACACCTCCCACACAGCCAACACCTCCCACACAGCCAACACACTCCCACAGCCAACATCTCCCACACAGCCAACACCTCCCACAGCCAACATCTCCCACACAGCCAACACCTCCCACACAGCCAACATCTCCCACACAGCCAACATCTCCCACACAGCCAACATCTCCCCACAAGCCAACATCTCCCCACACAGCCAACACCCCACACAGCCAACATCTCCCACACAGCCAACACCTCCCACACAGCAAACTCCACACACCCCCGCCAAAACCTCCCACACAGCCAACATCTCCCACACAGCCAACACCTCCCACACAGCCAACATCTCCCACACAGCCAACACCTCCCACACAGCCAACATCTCCCCACACAGCCAACATCTCCCACACAGCCAACATCTCCCACACAGCCAACACTCCCCACACAGCCAAACACTCCCACACAGCCAACATCTCCCCACACAGCCAACACCTCCCACACAGCCAACATCTCCCACACTGGTTGATACCTGGTGATACCTGGTTGATGGGGTTCTGGGAGTTCTTCTACTCCCCAAGCCCGGCCCGAGGCCAGGCTCGACTTGTGAGAGTTTTGATCCACCAGGCTGTTGCTTGGAGCGGCCCGCAGAGCACATACCCACCACAGCCCGGCTGATCCGGGACTTCTCTTAGGAAACAGTCCAGTTTTCTCTTGAAGATGTCACGGTTGTTCCGGCAATATTTCTTATAGTCGCTGGGAGGACGTTGAACACCGCGGACCTCTGATGTTTATACAGTGTTCTCTGATTGTGCCTATGGCACCTCTGCTCTTCACTGGTTCAATCTTGCATTTTCTTCCATATCGTTCACTCCAGTACGTTGTTATTTTACTGTGTAGATTGGGACCTGGCCCTCAGTATTTTCCACGTGTATATTATTTGGTATCTCTCTCGTCTCCTTTCTAGAGAGTACATTGGAGAGCTTTGAGACGATCCCAATAATTTAGGGTTTTATCTCGTCTATGCG
>WNGS01052199.1:6091-18379 GCA_020271785.1 Procambarus virginalis
TGGCCTGTGTGGGGAGCAATGCTATGTTGCTGGGAACCTTTCTCTTATTTGGGCCTGTGTGGGGGAGCAATGCTATGTTGCTGGGATCCTCCTTGCTCTTGCACAAGCTGGTGTGGGAAGTAGAGGATGCTGATATTCTCAGTGCGACCTGCCACAACTACCGCGAATAATTCCTCATTGTTTGTCCGGGGTCGTTATGGCCAACTTTGTCTGGCTCGTTACAATGTTGTCTGGCTCGTTATGGTTTGTCCGCGTCGTAACGAGGTTTGTTTGTACCTGTCGGCATGAATTCATTTGTCCAGGTCGTTATGAGGTTATTTGTCCTAGTAATAACCGATTTTTTTGTGTCCTAGTCGTTACAGGGTTGTTTGCCGTGGTTGTTAGAGAGTTGCTCGGGCAACGGCTTCCCGGTGCCAGTTAACGACCCTTCACGGAAAGCGTGTAATTACAAGGCGGCAACGATGTTCGGCTTAAACAAGCTTGAGCTCAAGTGAGTCACAGACCTGAGCAAACACAGGTGTGCAAGGATGTGGGTGCGGGAGAGGAAAGGGGGGAAAAACTGAGAGGGGAGGAAGAGGGTGGGTGCCAGAGGGGAGAAAGAGAGAAGAAATGTGGAGAGGGAAAGATTTAGAGACGGATGGATTTACCCGTTCCAACCGGCTTCCATACAGGGACAAGATAGAGAAGATGGCTGTGTATACATCATAAAGTACGAACTTTTAGCCTATTATAAAACGTAACTTAACTCTAAGGGCTTATAAACTTCACCTCCCCAGGCTTTATCTTGTTATGAAACTTAACCCGTTATAAGATTTAACCTAAACTTAGTAATGTCTTCACACAGACATAATAACATAGGATAAAAACTCACACTTGTGGTTTTGTGAAATTTGGCGTCCCATTAGCAGCAGTGCCATTAGCCACGCTCCTTGGGGTATGGAGAGGGTCACGAGGGCCAGCCTCCAGATGAACACCGCGATTAATACCAACTGCAGGTCCCAGAACAGCAGCATTACAGAGAGGACACCTGACCATATTCCCGCAGAAGACATGGTCAGGTGGTCAAGAAGGATAAGAGGACTGGACCCAGGATAGCAGGGGGGGTTCACAGCCCCGCTCGTGTGCCAGGTAAGTCCACTACGGGCTCACCATAGCCCGTGCTACCCGGAACGTTTTGTTCCCAGTAGCTGAATCTTTAACAACAACAACAACGGGATAGCAGGCTCGTTGAGATGTAAGTCTCGTCCTAATCACTCACTCAGAACTTGATAAAGCACTTAGGAGAGTGCGAAAGACTTGTGTAAATCCTTACATAAATTTCACAAATACACAAGTGTGGGTTTTTATCCTATTTAACCCGAACGTCGTTATTAATTTTATTTTCATATTTGTGGGATTGGTGTCTTAACGCCTTGAGACTAACACGACTAATTTGTGCTATTTAACAGCATTTTCTACAATTTGTTATATAAACCTGTGTTTGCGTAATAATTTAGTTAAAAATTAAAATAAAGTATACTATCATCCGCGCACCTGACACACTCCAGGACTTTGAGTAACTTGGTCACATTAAAGAGAAGCTGGAAGATGCAGGGAGACACCTTGCTTTGTTCTCCACCCCTGCTGCCACACCTTCTCCACCCCTGCTGCCACACACCTTCTCCACCCCTGCTGCCACACAACTTCTCCACCCTGCTGCCACACACCTTCTCCACCCTGCTGCCACACACCTTCTCCACCCCTGCTGCCACACACCTTCTCCACCCCTGCTGCCACACACCTTCTCCACCCCTGCTGCCACACACCTTTCCACCCCTGCTGCCACACACCTTCTCCCCCCTGCTGCCACACACCTTCTCCACCCCTGCTGCCACACACCTTCTCCACCCCTGCTGCCACACACCTTCCCCACCCTGCTGCCACACACCTTCCACCACCCCTGCTGCCACACATTTCTCCACCCCGCTGCCACACACCTTCTCCACCCCTGCTGCCACACACCTTCTCCACCCCTGCTGCCACACACCTTCCCCCCCCTGCTGCCACACACTTCCCCACCCCTGCTGCCACACCCTTCTCCACCCCTGCTGCCCCACACCTTCTCCACCCCTGCTGCCCACCTCATTAGTTACGTACAGCTTCAATTCCATAGTTCCCTGCAAGATCCGGGACCCGGGGAAGGCAGATACCCCATGCAAATAAAATGAATACAAAGTTCATCACTATTGTCTTGGGCTGGATGGTAGAGCGACGGTCTCGCTTCATGCAAGTCGGCGTTCAATCCCCGACCGTCCGAGTCGTTGGGCAACATTCCTTTCCCCCTATCCCAAATCCTTATCCTGACCCCTTCCGAGTGCCCTATAGTCGTAATGGCTTGGTGCTTTCCGCTGATAATTCCTCCCCTCTAGCGAAGGTTTGGAGGAGGACTACAGTGTTTATGTTGACTTTTTTGTGAATTAATTACTGTTTTGGAGTGTGTAGCATCGCATCGTTACTATGAGTGACACTAACAGCTTTCAGCGACAGTTTGATACGAACATTTCCGTCTCGGCTGAGAAAGGATTTTTATGCAATCATGGAGACGAGGATGTTGTTGCTGCTGGTGCTGCAGGTGGTGCTGGTGCTGCTGGTGCTGCTGGTGCTGGTGCTGGTGGTGCTGGTGCTGCTGGTGCTGCTGGTGCTGGTGCTGCTGGTGCTGCTGGTGCTGGGTGGCTGGTGCTGCTGGTGCTGGTGCTGGTGCTGCTGGTGTAGCTTGTGGAAGTACCCGAAGGTACGCACTGAACCTGACAATGGCGTGAATGCAACAGATTCCCCGCAATATTCTGATAACAAAGTACCCGCAGGTGCTTACACCCGTCTCTCATGTGCTCTTGTTCACCACATTCATAGCATTCCCTATGGTGGGGCTGGGGGAGGGGGGAGAGTGGACGGGGTGAGGCGGGAGAGGGAGGAGAGAGCGGGGAGAGGGAGGAGAGGCGGGGGAGGGAGGAGAGAGCGGGGAGAGGGAGGAGAGAGCGGGGAGAGGGAGGAGAGAGCGGGGAGAGGGAGGAGAGAGCGGGGAGAGGGAGGAGAGAGCGGGGAGAGGGAGGAGAGAGCGGGGAGAGGGAGGAGAGAGCGGGGAGAGGAGGAGAGAGCGGGGAGAGGGAGGAGAGAGCGGGGAGAGGGAGGAGAGAGCGGGAGAGGGAGGAGAGAGCGGGGAGAGGGAGGAGAGAGCGGGGAGAGGGAGGGGGAGAGAGCGAGGGAGAGGGAGGAGAGAGCGGGGAGAGGGAGGAGAGAGCGGGAAGTAGAGAAAGTGGCTGGAAAAGTTGGGAGAGAGGAGGGAGATAAAAGAATTAAGGAAAGGGAAAGAACACAGTAGAGGAACAAGGATGTAGGTGAAAAGGAATAAGGCAGAGGCAATAATGCAAGAAACAATAGTAAGGGAAAGAAGGAGGGAAGTAAAAGCAGGATAGGAAAGTGGGATACGGATGAAAAATGGGAAATTGACAGAGGGAAGAAATGTAGGAAGAAGCGAAGGAAGGAATCAAGAAAAGCGTGAAAGAAATTATGGGACAATAATATATAGCATAATTAGTTTGACAAAATAGCTGTCAACGGTTGACCGTAGCTGTCAACGGTGACCCGTAGCTGTCAACGGTTGACCCGCAGCTGTCAACGGTTGACCCGCAGCTGTCAACGGGCGACCCGTAGCTGTCAACGGTCGACCCGCAGCTGTCAACGGTCGACCCGCAGCTGTCAACGGTCGACCCGCAGCTGTCAACGGGCGACCCGCAGCTGTCAACGGTCGACCCGCAGCTGTCAACGGTCGACCCGCAGCTGTCAACGGTCGACCCGCAGCTGTCAACGGCTGACCCGCAGCTGTCAACGGCTGACCGCAGCTGTCAACGGCTGACCCCAGCTGTCAACGGCTGACCCGCAGCTGTCAACGGCTGACCCGCAGCTGTCAACGGCTGACCCGCAGCTGTCAACGGCTGACCGCAGCTGTCAAACGGGCTCGCAGCTGTCAACGGCTGACTCGCAGCTGTCAACGGTGACTCGTAGCTGTCAACAGTTGACTCGTAGCTGTTCAACAGGTTGACTCGCAGCTGTCAACGGTTGATGCGAGCTGTCAACGGTTGACCCGCAGCTGTCAACGGTTGACCCGCAGCTGTCAACGGTTGACCGCAGCTGTCAACGGTTGACTCGTAGCTGTCAACGGTTGACCCGCAGCTGGCAGTGGTTGACCCGTAGCTGGCAGCAGTCAACCCATAGCTACGACATACACTAAATGCTTCAACCGAAACTGACAAACGCCATTCTATCTTCCAGAGCCCAACAGTCACCACACTTATCNAGTGAGTGTGTGTGTGTGTGTGTGTGTGTGGTGTGTGTGTGTTGGTTGTGTGTGTGTGTGTGTGTGTGTGTAGAAAAGCGGGGTCCAAGAGCTAACATGTCGATCTTGCAGGCACACACATACATGCAAGGTCATTATACAGCAAAAAATGTAACACATTCGAGTTGAACATACCTGGGTGCACAGCAGCGATGGACCGGCTTACCTGTGAAGAAGAACAGAAATGATCACCAAACACAACTACTTTAACAAAGTCATTAATTTCACTCAAACTTTTTATCACATTCTCACTTAAATATATATATATATGGTAGTTTAAATACAATATGGTAGTTTAAATACAACTCATTCTAGTGTGTTAGGTGTCCATATGTTTCAGTCGCTGTATTATGACTTACCTATACAGTGACAGCCTCCGAACTGCAATACACCTCGCTGAATTTTTATACAGCAACTGCGTCCGAACTTCAATAAAAATTTTGTTTTGTTTTTGTAGTTATTTATATACAAGAGTTCACTAGCACGCATAGGGTTTGCTGGCAGGTCATTAGTCCTAATGTTCCCAGGAATACGACCCCGCCAAATCGTTTAACAAACAGGTACCCATTCACTGCTGGGTGAATAGATGCTACAGTTAAGGATAGCGCCCAGTCAATCTTTCCGGCCAGGATACGAACCCAGGCCAAAGCGTTTGCAGAGCGCCTAGCGAGTGTCTTACCGGCTCGCCAGGAGAACATGCACCTGAATACAGTAACATCATGCTCACTGTAACGACTACAGTAGTTGATTTACTCAAATTCCTCCCAAAATTGTATACAAATATTGTCAACAAAGATTTCATAATTTTATAATTCGACTATTTTAACTAGTTACATTTTGTCAAGGTGTTTTTAAGCCCCACGTAAAGGTGTGAAGGCAATAAATTGTACAAGTCTACACTTATACAATTTATGGACAAGAAATATGTGACACAATTATATATTATATAAATCGCGGAAATAAAGTGACCAACAGTGTTCCATGTTATCTTTTGGGTGCCATTTTGTTTTTTTGGGCTTGACCAAGTACCGAGCATCGTTACTAGGAACAAAACACCGTGACCATTAACCAAAAAATGTATCTGATTTTGGCAGGTCGGAATGACTATCAACACGGGCTAGCAATTAGGCCTATGTGCAGAAAACAACAACTACACACACACACACACACACACACACACACACACACACACACACACACACACACTCCCTCGAGGCACGTAAATGTCTAGAGTGCAACTTAATTTAAGGTAAAAAGAAATTGACACAGGCAACGAAGTTCGTAAACATTTCTTATAAAGTTATTGCACATTGCAAACATGCAAGAATGAAACATTCCACAACATATTTGACTCGCAAGAGAAACTGGGGCGTTGAGCAACAGGGTCGTTCCTCACTGATGATATGATCCACGAACACTTTAAGTCACCTTTGTGGAAAGTCTTTGAAAATGTCAAAACAGAATAAGGAATAGAATTCAGTTTTGAATATTTATATTTACGCGAGAAATACAAACCATACAAATTTAAAAATTTAATGTAGTAATTAGTTGGCCCTGTATTTCTGGCTTTTATTACTGGCGTTTATTTTACACGAACTTCACATACACGAGACATTTATACAATAAATTATGTACTGAACAATACAGTAATACAAATAAACGACAAGGCTCAGTATGAGATGACGCCGAGTGAAATAATTTCATACGTTTTCCTTAACAAGTCCGTCAATCAGAGATTCATTATATAATACAGAAATACAAAATTACTTGATTTAAAACAGAAAATAAATAAGTGCCCAATATTTGTATTTGAAAGACTAACATATTAATATAAAACTACAGAAATTTGCAATCTCTGAATGTGACACCGACAGATTCAGGGCAAGAATGGATCAAGTTCGAGTGAACGCACAGCTTAGGTAACCGGGATGCGACTTGAGAAGCATTTAACATCCTTGTCAATAAGCCTTATCTTTGTGACATATAATTCCTTACAAATGTCAAGCAGCCAGTTGTACCTGGATTGTACCTTGATGGGGTTCTGAGAGTTCTTCTACTCTCCAAGCCCGGCCCGGGGCCAGACTTGGGTTATTTAAAAGCGTTTAGCCTTCGTTGAGAAGAACGGGCTGGGTTCGGCTAGCTAGGTGTGGTATCCAGTCTTCCACGAACTCTCGAACGTCTCCCACGAACTCCTCGAACGCCTCCCACGAACTCCTCGAACGCCTCCCACGAACTCCTCGAACGCCTCCCACGAACTCCTCGAACGTCTCCCACGAACTCCTCGAACGCCTCCCACGAACTCCTCGAACGTCTCCCACGAACTCCTCGAACGTCTCCCACGAACTCCTCGAACGTCTCCCACGAACTTCTCGAACGCCTCCCACGAACCCTCGAACGCCTCCCACGAACTCCTCGAACGCCTCCCACGAACCCTCGAACGCCTCCCACGAACTCCTCGAACGTCTCCCACGAACCCTCGAACGCCTCCCACGAACTCCTTGAACGCCTCCCACGAACTCCTCGAACGCCTCCCACGAACCCTCGAACGCCTCCCACGAACTCCTCGAACGCCTCCCACGAACCCTCGAACGCCTCCACGAAGCTTCATGTGTTAGCATCATAAACTCGCCCAGAAAATCGAGTTCTACCTGACACATTAGTCCATAAAAGCATCATTCTCCTTAATGGCTGTATTTTCGCGTCATTTGCCAAGGGTACTGGACGGGCCGGCCGACGCCACACGGGCCAAACTTGCCCCTCCTGGCCTAGGAATCACCGCCTTAAACGTGACGACCCCCGTTCGAAGCCCTCCCGACGTCCTCAAAATATATCGCTTATGGGCTTGCGAAGAAACGCGTCCTTTCCAAAGTTACCCGTTTTGTGAACGGGAATCTTGTAGCCTCACTAGGGTGATAGGTGCCTCGTGCTGCAACATAGAGGTAACAGCAGCAAATGGAACAGCAACAGCGGATGCAGCTGTGGTGATGGCTGCAACATCCGGAGCAAAGGCAACACCTTCATTAAGAAGAAGAAGAAAGTTCAACAGCAGCAGGAACAGAGAACAGAAGCAGCATGGAAAGTAGCATGTGCAGAGTCTTCACCCCCTGCAGAAGCAATAGACCTAGTAGTGGACACCTGCAGAAGCAACAACGGGTGCAACACCACTACTACCACCACTATTACTAGGCCCCACCACCATCACCACCACTAGGCCCCACCACCATCACCACCACTAGGCCCCACCACCATCACCACTACTAGGCCCCACCACCATCACCACCACTAGGCCCCACCACCATCACCACCACTAGGCCCCACCACCATCACCACTACTAGGCCCCACCACCATCACCACCACTAGACCCCACCACCACCATCACCACTAGGCCCCATCACAACTACTAGTTCTGAGAGTTATTTACACCCAAGCATCATCGTCAGAAGCAACTACACCAGTTGCCATCGGGGCTGCCACAGGCTACAGTAAGGAGAGGACCACCACAAGAGGCGCAGCAGCAGCAGCAGCCGCCACTGGCGCTGTAACTACAACAAACAAGGAACAAGGAGCAGCAGCAGGAGCACTACTGACCACCAAGAGTTACGAGCAGAGATGCGGCCATGCGGTTCCGATGTATTTAGAAAATTGCTGAGGACGCGTGTCCGGGGATTTTACTACTAAACTTTGAATCAAATTTATCGGCGGTGGAGATATAAGCAGGAGCAGACGGCGGGTCCAGCCAGACGCTCCACCACCCTCACATGCCCTACTGTCTTGTTGCATTGGTACCAGCACACAGGCACGCACGCACGCGCACGCACGCACGCATGCACGTACACACAAAAAAGGGCCTGACGGCTGAGTGGGCAGTGCTCGGGATTCGTAGTCCTAGGGTCCAGGGATCAATCCTCGGCGATGGCGGAAACAAATGGGCAGTTTCTTTTACCCCGATGCATCTGTTCACCTAGCAGTAAATAGTTACCTAGGAGTTAGACAGCTGCTTCGGGCTGCTTCCTGTGTATGTGTGTGTGTGTATATTCACCTAATTGTATTTACCTAGCTGTACTTGCGGGGGTTGAGCTCTGCTCTTTCGGCCCGCCTCTCAACTGTCATTCAATCAACTGTTACTAACTACTAACTTCCCCCCCCTCCACACACACACCCCACGAAGGAGCTTTGTAACAGCTGTCTAACTCCCAGGTATCTATTTACTGCTAGGTAACAGAAGCATCAGGGTGAAAGAAACTGCCCATTGTTTCTCGCCGGCGCCGGGAATCGAAATCCAGACCACAAGATTACGTGACCAGCGTGCTGTCCACTCAGCCACTGGCCCCTGTGTGTGTGGCGGGGGGGGGAGGAAGGTAGGGGAAAAAATAAGTTGATCATCACCTACGTGATACCAGTCTTAACATATGCAGCCCGATCGGGGAGCCCACTCAACAAAATAACAAAGCACCTAAAAAAATTGAAAAGATATAGCGATTTGCAACAAGGCTCGTCCCGGTATTAAGAAGTATGGAATATGAAGAACGACTGAAGGAACTGGACTTAACATCGCCAGAATAGGCTGGATTGATTCTGGTTAGATTCTCGACATTCCAGAATATATATTTATAGACAACTGGTCAAAGCATGTAACAAAGAGAGATCTTTCCTGAGCCCTGATGGTCAAAAATTTACACAAAAAGTAGATGTGTCGCCATAGGTTACCTCGGTGTCGTATTTGCAAATTTCCACATGGGTATTATTGAGCAGAAAGTCCTCGCTGCGATAGACCTTAAACGTGGTGTCTTATGTTGAAGACACACACTTATGTTGCTGTGTTATACCTCACACGGGACGTTTGCTACCAGCTTAGGGAAGCTTTCGATCGACATTCCGTGATTTATTGAATTTACATGATATAGAGATTAGATAAACTGTGTTTCTTGGATGTAACAGGTTCGAAAAGATATGCCGACTTCGCCCACTTCACTTTATACCAAGGTAGCATAGGGCAGTAACTCTAGTAGAGAGTGCCGGGTCAGGGTACACAAGGCTCCAGTTGAAAACATCCCGACTACAAAAGCAACCACACTGTGTCAGAGATTACGGCATTTCTACAAACATCATCAGATATATCCTGACCAACACCACCGAAGTAATCTACAGACTGTGATAATAAATCAAACATAGTATAAGCACTATATATAAAACACAGTCATCCATTTATCCGCCAGCCAGCTTACTGTTAGGTATGTCCTAAGAGTGCATCTATAATCATCTATAAGATGAAGAGAGAAGTTCACCTAACACCTACTGCCTGAGATGAAAAAAAAATAAATGCAAAGCGTAACTTCTCAGTCCCCACCACTGGGTAACATCTCACCACATCCTATAAGATATATATGATGTCAAATCTTCTAATTTACATTCACTGTCCACCTGCCTCTGAAGGTGTTGAAGAGAACTTTAGCAAACCAATGTCTATGTCTGTCCAGAACATCTCAAGTTATCGTCCACAATGTTTCCTCCGTATGTAAGTGTTAACATGTTTTTCTGGTCAAACACAATCTATCAATTGCTTTACATCCGGGTTCCATATTATTGCTGGGTTCACAGGGACGAGCAGTGAAGGAACTGTACTCAATCCTCCCAAGATTTGATTTCTAACACAATTAAGTTAAAAAATTTGGTTTAAATTTCTTCCCCCGAAAATGGCAAAGCCGGTGTTGCTAACAAGTAAAGACGACGATTGCTATTACCGCACTTGGGCTTATGTTCTCGTGCCATAAATGGCTTCTCGTACGCACTTACGCCATTTATTACGCTTGTCGCGTACAGCGACTATGACTTGACATCCTGCTGGAACCAACACTGTGCTTACACTTGCCTAAGTTACTTCCAAGATATATTATGCCATTCTAGGAGATGACAGCGGCACACTTTTGCCATGTTCCTGTATTGTGTCTCTCTTTGATTTACATACTGCCCGCGCGCCCAGTCAACTTGGTAGCAACGGGAGTTTATCGTCTTTATTTGTTAGACGTCGCCTCTAGACTGCAGATCCGTCTAGACCAAGCTCTCACAAGCCAAGCCTGGCCCTGGGCCGGGCTTGGGGAGTTGAACAACTCCTAGAACCCCATCCAGGTACAATTCAGGCACACCATCGAACCACCTTCCTTGTTTCTCTCTCCCTCCCCCACGCTCAAGCACGTCAGACGTCCTCTCCTGCTACCGCTGCCCCCACCTCACCCACCTCCACACACAAGGTATCATTTGGGAGATGAAATACTTCAAGAGTCAGAGAGAGAGAAAGACCTGGGGGTTGATATCACGCCAGACCTGTCCCCTGAAGCTCATATCAAGAGGATAACATCAGCAGCATATGCCAGGTTGGCTAACATAAGAACGGCCTTTAGAAACTTGTGTAAGGAATCTTTCAGAACATTATATACCACATATGTCAGACCAATCCTGGAGTATGCGGCTCCAGCATGGAGTCCCTATCTAGTCAAGCATAAGACTAAACTGGAAAAGGTTCAAAAGTTTGCCACCAGACTAGTACCCGAGCTGAGAGGTATGAGCTACGAGGAGCGACTGCAGGAATTAAACCTCACTTCGTTGGAAGACAGAAGAGTTAGGGGGGACATGATCACCACATTCAAGATTCTCAGGGGAATCGACAGGGTTGATAGAGACAGGCTGTTTAACACAAGGGGCACACGCACTAGGGGACACAGGTGGAAACTGAGTGCCCAAATGAGCCACAGAGATATTAGAAAGATCTTTTTTAGTGTCAGAGTGGTTGACAAATGGAATGCATTAGGAAGCGATGTGGTGGAGGCTGACTCCATACACAGTTTTAAGTGTAGATATGATAGAGCCCATTAGGCTCAGGAAACTGTACACCTGTTGATTGACGGTTGAGAGGCGGGACCAAAGAGCCAGAGCTCAACCCCCGCAAGCACAACTAGGTGAGTACAACTAGGTGAGTACACACACACACACACACACACTCCTGGGGTGTGTGTGTGTGTGTGTGTGTGTGGTGTGGGAAAAAAAAATAGTAGTTAGTAAAACAGTTGATTGACAGTTGAGAGGCGGGCCGAAAGAGCAAAGCTCAACCCCCGTAAAATACAACTAAGTGAATACAACTAAGTGAATACACACACACACCACCTCCCCCACCCACACCCACACATCAGGCACCCACACCCACCCCACCCACACCCACACACCAGGCACCCCCACCCACACCCACCCACACACCAGGCACCCCCCACCCACACCCACCCACACACCAGGCACCCCCCACCCACACGGGGTACCTAGGAGCAGAGGCAGCTCAAGTCCATTTCAGAGTCAACAAAGACGTGTTCTAAGCTTGAGATTAGCTTCCGGATTACTATGGCTTTCTCCTGAAGTCTTACTCTTACTCAAAGTCCAGTTATACACCACCTGCACACCTTGGTGGCTGTGTGCTCGTACGTGTCTGTGTGCTCGTGCGTGTCTGTATGCACGTGCGTGTCTGTGCGCGTGTACCCGTGCGTGTCTGTGTGCGTGTACCCGTGCGTGTCTGTGTGCGTGTACCCGTGCGTGTCTGTGTGCGTGTACACGTGCATGTTTCTCCTACAACCCGCCCCCCCCCTTCACACATACACTCAAAATAGGTGTGCGTGTACTCACCTATTTTGAGTGTATGTGTGTAAGGGGGGGGGGGTTGTAGGAGCGAGTGTGAGTGTGAGAGTGAGTGTGAGAGTGAGTGTGAGAGTGAGTGTGAGAGCGAGTGTGAGAGTGAGTGTGAAGTGGAGAGAGAACATACACCCTTGTCATATTATTCTCAGATTTCCTTATTTACCTCAATTTACTGAGATATGTAAAAATACTAACAAATCCACAGTTCTGAGTATGTTAAACAAAAAAAATATTGTTTTGT
>WNGS01052203.1:0-13516 GCA_020271785.1 Procambarus virginalis
GGGTTACAGAATTTATTAGGTAGTGTTTAGTTTTATTCTTAAACTGGTTGAGAGAGGTACAGTCTTTAACATGGTTTGGGAGGTCATTCCACATTCTGGGTCCCTTGATTTGTAGAGCATTTCTAGTTTGATTAAGCCGTACTCTTGGAATATCAAAACTGTATTTATTTCTGGTGTGGTGCTCATGGGTTCTGTTACAACCAGCAATGAAGCTTTTGAGTTCAGGATTGGCATTACAGTTCAGCGTTTTATATATGTATGATACACATGAGAGAATGTGCAGTGACTTAATATCTAACATATTCAGAGATTTGAGTAGGGGTACCGAGTGATGTCTGGGGCCAGAGTTGGATATTGTCCTAATAGCAGCTTTGTGTTGAGTAATTAGAGGACGTAAATGATTTTGGGTAGTAGAACCCCAAGCACAAATACCATAGTTGAGATATGGATAGATGAGGGAGTAATAGAGAGTCACCAGGGCAGGTCGGGGTACATAATATCTGATCTTAGAGAGAATGCCAACAGTTTTTGAAACTTTTTTTGATATGTTTAGAATGTGTCCCTGGAAGTTCAGCTTGTGGTCAATGAGAACGCCAAGGAACTTACCATCTAATTTGTTACAAATTTGGGTATTGTTAATTTTGAGATTTATTTGATTAGAGGATTTATTGCCAAACAGAATATAGAAAGTTTTGTCAATGTTAAGGGTGAGTTTGTTGGCAGTTAGCCAAAGATGGACTTTATTTAGCTCAGTATTTACTGTGGCATTTAGAGCAAGGGGGTCAGGACTGGAGTAAATGAAGGTTGTGTCGTCAGCAAAAAGAATTGGTTTGAGGTGTTGGGAGGCATTTGGAAGGTCATTAATGTAGATGAGAAAGAGGAGAGGGCCAAGTATGCTGCCCTGAGGAACACCGATGTTGATGGGTAGGGTGGGAGAAATTGAATTATTCACAGAAACATACTGGAGCCTGTCAGTAAGGTAAGATTTGAGGTATTGCAGGGAGTGTCCTCTGACTCCATAATGATGTAATTTAAGAAGAAGGTTTTGGTGGTTGACAGTGTCAAAAGCCTTACGCAGGTCCACAAATAACCCAACAGGGAACTCATTTTTATCAAGAGCTGCATGAATCAAGTTAATCATACTAATAAGTGCATCGTTAGTGCTTTTTTTGGGTCTGAAGCCATATTGACAAGAGCTAAGTATATTGTGTTTGGCTAGATAAGAGTAAAGCTGCTTGTAGATTAGTTTTTCAAATATTTTTGACAAGTTAGGCAGGATTGATATAGGTCTGTAGTTGTTAACATCTGTGAGATCACCACATTTGTGGACAGGGGTTACTCTCGCTTTCTTTAGAATATCTGGAAAGGTTTGGAGTTCAAGTGACTTGTTGAAGAGCAATGCAATAGCAGGGGCTAAAGATCTGGAGGCTTTTTGTAAATTAAAGTTGGTATCTCATCAAGGGCACTAGACTTGGTTTTAAGGGAAAGGATTATCTCATTGACGTCAGTGGAATTAGCAGGCTTTAGGTACAGAGACTGTGGATAGTTACCTGTAAGATAGTCCTTAACATCAGTACTGGAAGTTGGAATATCATTTGCAAGGGATGACCCAATGGAAGAGAAGAACCTATTAAACTCAATAGCAGAATCAGAGGCTGAAAGCTGACCATCGTTACTGGACAGGAGTGTTGGTTTGTTATTAAAAATCTTCTTTGATCCCAATATTTGTGAGATTGTGCTCCAAGTTTTTTTAATGTTGCTCTTTATTTGGGTAAATCTATCTTCGTAGAATTTAGTTTTGGCTCGTCTAATTATTTTAGATAGCAATAACGAGTAATTCTTTGAAAATTCTTTGGAGACGGTTCCTAACCTATACTTCTTCTCAAGGTCATGTTTTTTATTAATGGATTTAAGTATTCCCTTTGTAAGCCAAGGATTGTTAAGCCTTTTGGTTGTGACTTGTTTTGAAAGCCTAGGACAGTGGGTGTTATAAAGGTTAAGAGTCTTTTGAAGAAAAGATTGCACTGCTAGGTTGATGTCCCCTATGTTACCTAACTCGGATTCCCAGTTGACATTATCAGCAGCAGTTATAAAATTGTCTATAGCAGTTTCATTGTGCAGCCTAAAGCTTAATTCCCTTGACTCAAGAGGTGGTTTGATAATGTTAGTTGAGAGAAATGTGGGGTAATGGTCTGTAGTGCTATCGGTGATTATACCTGAAGTAAGCGGAGAGGTTATGTTGGTCCAAATGTGATCAAGAGTCGTGGCCGTACTATCAGTGATTCTAGTAGGTCTAGTGATTAAGGGTATGAGGAAGCAGGAATTCATACAGTTGAGGAAGCTAACAGCAGTAGGGTGTTCAGGCTCGCAGAGGTCAATATTAAAGTCCCCAGCGATAATTAGATGGTTTTTGTTCAGTCTGTTATCGAGTATTAGATTTCTAAGGTTTGAATTGAATTCGGACACATCAGTGTTAGGAATTCTATAGACTGCACCCACAGACAGGACAGACTCGGCACCCTTGACTCTGAAACTGGCGAAGATATACTCCCCACAGCTGTCTCTAGTTCTAATTATATTTAAGCATGTTAGTTCTTGGTGGTAGTAAAGAGCAGTACCACCACCTCTCTGAATTTGACGACAGTTGTGAATTGCTGAGTAGTTAGGCATGTTAAAGAGTTGAGTAGTGTCCTCTTTCAACCACGTTTCAGTAAGTATAATAAAAGAGAATTTGTTGTCAATAGTTTCAATCAAGGCACTAACATCATCGAAGTGTTTTCCTAGGGATCTAACGTTCAAGTTGATTACAGAGATATTGTGATTATGTGTTAATACATTGTTTACATCATGTGCTGTAAAATATCTGCAATTTTGATCATTAAAGTGATGATTGTCATAGATAGTGGATAAGAGGTTTAGTTCAGGGTCTATACTTGTCTGCATAAAAAGGCTGGTTATTAACCAGAAATAGTATGAACTTAATTAAGAGAACAAAATGAGATCAATAATTACTTTTCAATAGAAAAGTTAATTATAGCAAAACACAAGAATACAATAATATAACAATACAATAAAAGCTTACAAAGTACTGAGTGTACTAAAATTAGAGAATAATTATAGCAAAACACAACAATAAATGCAAATAAACAAAAGAAAATAAACAAATAGAAGTAGGATAAGGACACTAGATAGCCATGGAGGAAACACAAGTTTGGTGGAGAGAACAAAAAATCGGTAGAGACTGTCAAGATGAATATATAAAAAAATTTGACAAATGATAATTGTAAAGTAAAATAATCTTGAAGATAATGAGTTTTAATTAGCTTAGTTATTAACCTAGAATTAGTATGAACTTAATTAAGAGAACAAAGTGAGATCAATAATTACTTTACAATAGAGGACATAAATCAATACAATTAAATTTAAATTTCAAAAATAGGGTAAGATTAGATTTAAGAGCAAAATTTTACAATGATGCTGAGGTAGATGCTTGGATAAGTGCATGGAGACTTGACGGATTATTTAGAAGATCATATGAATGAGAGAACATTAGGTAAATGGTAATGCAGAGACAGCACCTTGGACAAAGTTAGATTAAGTTAGGTTAGGCTCAGGCACTGAATGAGTTATTTTAAGTACTGGCATTGGTCGGGTTCAGGTTTTCCGATATACCACAATCACTAAAGAAGGCCAGTAGTTGTTGGTCACACTTTATTTCATATCTTTTTCCTGCACTTTCCTTCATAGCAATGATCGTTCCATTCCTAGTGTAACACTGCTTGATAAGACTAGGGTTCTGTTTGCGAATTTGACGCAGCCTGAAGAGGAGGGATCCACGCTGCTTTGTAAGCACTCATTTATATAGAGGTTGGTTTTTTGCTTAGCAGCCGATTGTATAAGATCAGACTTAACAGAGGGATCTGCAAGTTTGATGAGCAATCTCCTACTGCTACGGGGACTGTTTTTATCTATCCTGATAGCTGATTTGATAGCAACATTGACTTTGATCTTTGAATTAATTAGGGTGTGGGCTATGTTACAACAATTCTCACCTTGTTGTTCCTCAGGTAGATCAGTAGAGCTAATTATCAGGGAGTCATGAAGTTGTTGTTGCTCTAGGTCATCTTCGGAAGCCGCCTGGTGAATGTGAAGGAGATTGATCTGTTTTTCCAGGTTTTGAAGGAGGTCGCTTTGAGCTGAGAGGGTTTCCTCGGCCTGAACCTTCCGTATTTGATCCATTGCATCATTTGCAACAGTTTGTAGGTTGAGAATTTCTTGGTTGTTGTTCGTCGATGATTCAAAGAGGCGATCTATGGTATGTTGTTGTTGGGTGACTGTGGCTTGGAGGGCCGAAATAGCTTCAGATTGCCTTAGAACAAGGTTGTGAAGTTTCTGCAGCCATGGGTTACTTCTGAGAGGTTTGAAGTTTGGACAGGGAGCCATAGATTGGATGAATTCTAAAGCTAGAGATTCAAGTTGAGTTGAAGGAGAGGGAGTGAGGAGGGGGAGCGGATGCTGTGTTCAAGTTCAAGTTCAAGTATGTTTATTGAGATAAGCAAGAAATACATCTCAAAGGGATAGAGTAGCTTAGGCTATTTCTACCCCCCTCTACTTCAAGTCCCTCAAGGGGCGCACAAATTCAGTGAGTCAAATTTGTTTAAATCCCTAAACTTGCTAAATATTAACTCCCTCCACACATTCTCTTGTGTCAACTACATCTACAAAACCCTGTTCTGAAATGCAAACCATGCTCTGAAACTCTCTCTGGACAGATGTAATAGGACCCATTATCACCACACCAGAAATAAATATCTCTTTGATATCCCCAGGGTCAAACTTAATCTGTGTAAACACTCTATGCAAATTAAGGGACCTAGTCTATGGAACTCACTCCCTAGTGAATTGAAAAACTGTAAAACTTTTGCCTTATTTAAAAACAAAACCAAAAAGTACTTAATTTCATCTTCTTAGTTTCCTACACTGAGCTTTATTTTTTGCGCTGTATCTAGTGTTACCCAATCTCCTAATTCTTATGTATTTAACCCAAACAACCTTATCATTGTGTTCATTGCTGTCTTCCTTTATGTGCTAGCCATTTGCTGTATTGTGCCTACCAAATTTTGTCAACTACCATTCAAGCTTTCATTGCAATCAATCCTAGCTACCTAAGTGCTTTATTATACTGTACCTACAATTTTCTCTCATCTTTTTTTTTTCTTTCTTCTTTTCTTGCCATGTAACTGTTATCATTTCTTTTTTATAATTTTTGCTAGTATTTACCTACTAAAAATTTTCTTAGATTAAGGACCTGCCCGAAACGCTGCGCGTACTAGTGGCTTTACAAGATTGTAATTACCATATTATATATTCTCACATTCCCAATGTACCTTCTTGTATATGAATAAATAAATAAATAAATAAATAAATAAATAAATAAATACACAAATAACCTTACAAGAATCCCATTTAACATTGCAGGTTAATATAGTAAGTACAGCATATTACAAGAATCCCATTTAACATTGCAGGTTAATATAGTAAGTATAGCATATTACAAGAATCCCATTTAACATTGCAGGTTAATATAGCAAGTACAGTATATAATCGTCACACTCTTGGGGCAAACTTCTTGTAGCTCCTAAGTATACTGTCTATCATACCATTATCACACATCCAAACAATTTGATGTGGTACACTATTTAATTCCTTATTTCTATAGTTTTCAATAAGTTGACACTCTAATACATAATGTTCTAAGGTGTGGGCGTGCGGCATACCACATAATTTACACTCTTTATCTTCTTCACTGACATCAACACCGTATTACCAGATATATTTGTATCCTAATCTTAATCTCATGTAAATTGAATCCTTCCAAGTAGACTTTCCTTTACCATAGGTGAAGGACGAATTTGTATTTATTATTGAATAATGCTTAAGTGTGTTACTACTATCCACCATTGCCATTCTCTTTATCATTTCTTCACCCTCTTGGATCATCTTGATTCTTGTTTTTATTTGTTTCAAGGTTAACTGACATATAACATCAACAAGAGGTTTTTCAGTGGCTCTTTTCGCTATCTCATCAACTACCTCATTCAACAGGATTCCCACATGTGAAGGGATCCACATGAATCTTACTTTATACCCAGTTTTTTCTAATTTCTTAACATTCTCTCTACACTCTATCACAATATTCTGATATACTGGGCGTCTGCTATTTAAAGACTCTAACGCTCCTCTGCTGTCAATAAAGAAGCACGCATTTTTACCACATTTGACTACTTCCTGTAATCCTGCTAAAACTCCTTGGAGTTCAGCCTGCGTTGAAGAGACATTGTCAGTTAAGCGGCGTCCAATAACAGTATCTACAGTGGCGATGTCAGTGTACTCCCTGATCAAGACTCCACACCCTGCCTTCCCATCCCTAGCTACTGACCCATCACAATATACATGTAGAGTGTTTTCTGTGGGCAGTTTTCTAATTATACAATCATATGTCGCCCTCAGCTCTCCTATTTCATACATCCTTTTTTCTTTTGCAAGGGAGTAATTACTACATCTACATTACAATCCTCCCATGGTGGTGTGAATTTTCTCTTGGGTACAGCAATACACTCTGTAATAACATCATACTTTATAACATTAGCACATAAGTTATTCATATATACTCTCTTCTTCATCATACACTGTTCACTACTTCCCACCTTTTGTACCAAGAGGATTAATTCATTAGCTCCCCCACCTCTCATTAATCTAATGGCAGAGGCTACATTTATCTCTGAAATTCTATCCCCAATACTCTGATTGATTGATTGATTGTTGCCGCCGAAGGCGGCTAGTTTATTGTGCACCCCATACTCATCCTGTGAGCGGTAGCGCAAAAGCATTACAGAGGGCACAAAAGGTCTTTATCAGACCTCATCTTAGATTATTACATAAACAATTTCATCTATCCTTCACACCTTATAGTTACAATGTCAGCTAGTTACAGAGAAAGTGCTATTTCAAGAGCTACATATTTACAGTAAGTCATCATACATTAATGGTAGGTCTTATCGCTAATACATAATAGTTTGACCAATGGGGACATTACAGAGTCATAGGGGAGCTTCTGTTTCTTGTTAGTCTTCAAAAATACACTACTTGTTTCTGAATCTCGTATGTCGTTCATCTACTGGAAGCGAAATGTGGATACAGTGCAAGTATTTCAGGTAATTTTCCATGGTAATAAGATAGGTTGCCATATCATACAGAGTGAGTTTAGATCTATCTCTAAATGGCTCAATTTTACTACAATCCAAGATATAGTGTTCTAGTGTGTGTCCCTGTCTTTGTCCACACACTTTACACTTTACTTCATCTAGATCCCTATACAAGCCGAACTGCCAGAGATACTTGTAGCCAAGTCTTATACGAGCTGTGACAACATCTGTTAGTCTACTGACTTTATTACTTGCCCCATACACATGTTTTACTTCACACATTTCAATGTGATGAACAATGGACCTGCTAATTCCAGTTTGCACAGTTCTACTTTCTTCAAATCCATCCAGGAGTTCTCGTCTAATGACACTTTTAAGGGACCTATTTGATAACTCAAGATTCCGTTCAACACTGTCTTTATTTACTGCAGCCTTAGCAAGGGCGTCAACTTTGTCATGTTCCTGCAGGCCAATGTGAGAAGGAATCCACAACATTTTTATATTTACCCTCTTGCTAAGTATTCTTATATATCTACGTCTAGCTTCCAAGACAAGCACGTTATTACTTGATTGCAAACTGTTTATTGCTCGTAGTGAGGAAAGGGAGTCAGAAATAATTAAGCTGTCTACTTCAGTGTTGTCAATAATTTCGAGTGCTACCAGTATCGCTACCAACTCGGCTTGCATAGTGGACGCCCAGTTACTAATTCGGATATTCCTTTCAATTGTGCTGCCATCGGGCTGATGAGCAATAACAGCACTTCCTGCCCTCCCTGTAGCTGTATTGAGTGATCCGTCAGTGTATATTGTCTGTGCAATGTTGTTTTCAGCTTGTATATTGTGAATGTGTTCTATGGTGCTTAATTTAGCAGCAAGCTGAGCATGAGGGTTGTTTGTGATTAGTTTCTTGGTGGGGTATGCAGGGGTCAGGATGTCAAAAGGTACTATCTGCCAGGGTGGAAGGAAGTGCTGAACTCTTTCATCTGTATATACATCATGCAGTCCCATCATTTTAATATGAGTGGCTGTTCTTTGAATCCACTTAGACTCGCTAGTTCCATTTCGTATGTGTTCTAACAGAGCAACTGACACAATGTTGTTTTTGTTATCACGCAGAAGCTTTAGTCCCATCATAAGATTAATTTCAAATATTCTATCTCTAATGCTAAGTATATTTAATTCTTTCCGCATGTTGAGAACTTTGGTAGTTATTGGACAGCCAAGTATAATTCTGAGTGCTTCATTTTGCATTTTTTCAAGTCTATCAATACTTTTGCCATTTTGCAGGACCAAAGCTGGTGCATGATAGTCTATCAGAGACCTTATGTACGCTAAATACATCATTCTTGCTATTCTAATATTAACACCATATTTCGGGCTGTACCCCACTACAGTTCTGAGAGCCTTGAGTCTGTCTCTACATTGTTGATGTAACTTATTGACTGCAGTTGAGGTACAAGGGACATAGACTCCAAGGTATTTGAAAGAAGAGACATAGTCTATTGGTATATTATCTATCTTGAGTTTTCGTGGTCCACTTTTGCGGTTGCCAATTTGTCTGTTAAATACCTTAGTTTTAGCAGCGTTGATTACAAGACCAAGGCTCTCACACGCTGTATGTATACAATTTAAGACTGTTTGCATTTCACGGTGGGTTTTAGTATGTACAAGGATGTCATCTGCATAGCTGATAGTGATGTTTGCCGGACTAGCTGGAATTGATTTTAGTAAAGCATTAATTAGAACATTAAACAAGGTAGGACTGAGTACTCCTCCTTGTGGGGTGCCTAGTTGCATTACTTTAGTTTCACTCTTGTAGCCTTGGAACAGTGCAGAGGACTTCCGGTTGGTAAGATAGCCTCGTATCCATTGTAATAAATGTCCCCCTATATCCATTCTCGCTAATTCGTACATAATCACTTCCCTATTAGCAATATCAAAGGCATTTTTTAAATCAAGAAATGTTGTGTACTTGTGCCTTTTATCTCCATGAACAGTGAGAAAGGTTGTGATACAATTGTGTACACTTTTACCATGTGTGAAACCATTGATATCAGGTGACATGTGCTCTTTAACTCTATACAATAATCTATTAAGCACCATTCTCTCAAAGGTTTTGCACATGCAACTGGTCAGTGAGATGGGACGGAAAGCATCAGGTTGGCCAGGCTTCGGTACAGGTACCGTAAGACTGGTGGTCCATGATACTGGCAACTGCCCAGTGACATAACTGGCATTAAACAATTCTAATAATGGGTTACCGGGTACACGATGTAGGAGTCTTAGAATATCATAGGTGATACCGTCCTCACCAGGAGCAGTGCTACTGCCCCTGGAGAGGGCTGCATCCAATTCATAATCTGTATATGGAACATCACATTCATCATGTTGCTTGCTCAACATGAAATTTATGAGAGAATTTCTGTCTGTGGACCTCTCCCGCAATTTCTCCCTAGTGCTAGCTGGTAACATTCCAAGGCTGGAAACCTGAGCCCATTTTGCAATTAACTGATTAGCTTTCTGTTGCGGGTTTGGGTGTGAAACTTGTCTGCTATTTTTACCAATAATTTTGTTTATGCCTTTCCAGGCTTTGCCCAGGGGAGTATGCAGGTTAAGTCCACTAACAAAACCCTCCCATTCATTTTGTCTCAGTTCAGTCATTCTCTCAGCAGATTAAGCTCCATCCTCATTATCTCAATCATAGCATTTCTTGGGCATCCTAAGATAATTCTCATGGCTTCATTTTGTACCTTCTCCAACTTGCCCATCCTACCTTTACCAAAACAAGAAATGACAGGTGCAGCATAATCAATAAGAGATCTTACAGTACTCAAGTATATCATTCGTAGCACAGGGACTCCCACTCCCTTTCCACAGCATGCCAAGGCCTTCAGAGGTTGTAATCTCTTCCGACATTGACCCAACAGTCTGTTCATCTCAGCTTCCAAACTCTCATGGGTATATCCAACATATATGCCTAAATATTTATATATATTAACTCTCTCTATATTTTTACCATTTATTTTCAATATAATGGGCCTCCGACTTCTACATTCAAACTTAGTTTTGTTTTCATTAACCACCAGTCCCATATGATGACACAGGTATCCGAAATTGTCCAACACTGTTTGAACCTTTGAAATATCTTTGCCCTGAAACAAAATATCATCGGCATATATGATTGGAGTTACCCCATTTGAGTATCTCTCAGATGCTATCTTATTCATTAGTACATTAAACAGGGTGGGACTCAACACGCCTCCCTGAGGTGTGCCGAGTTCAAAAGACCTCACACCTGACATACAACCTTGATACCACACCTGAGCCTTCCTTTCATAAAGATAATCCCCTATCCAGCGCAATAATCTCCCTTTAACACCAAGACCAGCTAATTCATATAAAATAACCTCTTTGTTGGCTTTATCAAAAGCTCCTTGTAAATCAATAAAAATTCTATAATAATCATTTTCATTAGCTAAACATTTAATAATACAATCAGAGGTACTTTTTCCTTTGAGGAACCCGAACAAATTACTAGACAGCTGATCACCTATTATATATAAAAGTCTATTTAAAATGATCCTCTCCATCATTTTACAAAAAAACACGAGGTTAAAGACACAGGTCTGTACTCTCCATTGGCTTTAGGGATAGGGATGATCATAGCTTTTTTCCATTTACTTGGAATACTGCACTCTTTATAACTAATATTAAAGAGGTCTAAGAGTGAGCTTTTCGTCATAATGGCAAGTAACTTATGAAGTATTTCATAAGTTACTCCATCCTCCCCAGGGGCGGTAGATTTCCCAACTTTAATCGCCGTTATTAGTTCTTCTCTGGTAATACCTGTGCAAGTGACATCACCACTGTTACCAGCTGTAAGTATAAAATTCATTCTTAGATCTTTCCAAGAATCTAATGACTCTCTCGTTACAGCGGGTAATGAACTAAGTTTGGCAGCTTCCGCCCATTTATTTACGAGACCATTTGCAATTCTTTGCGGGTCAGGATGTGCAACAAAATTATGCTTTTTACCCCTTATTTTATTTACGTCCTGCCAGATTTCTTTCAAGTTTCTGTTACTCCCAACTTTCTCTGCAAACTCCTGCCAATACTTGCTCCTAATTTCCTTTCTCTTCTCCCCACACAGCCTAGCAACTGCTAGTAAAGCATTCTTCCCTTCCTCAGCCCTACCATTCCTATTCCAATTCCTGTGAGCTCTCCTCATTGTTAATGTCCACCCCTTAAGCATCTCGTCATGTGTATAATTTCCTTTTCTGGGGGGATGCTTTTTTATACTAGATGTTTTCCGGTTCAATGTTGCATTAAATACATCTACCTCCTTAATTAAATCTTCATAAAATGCTTCTGCCGAAACTGGCTTATAAGTATCATACCAAGACTTAATATGGCCAACAAGACCCCTTAATTCTCCCTCATTAAACTTTAACCTTTTCCTCTGAAGGCAGGCATGCTTTTTATCTAGTTTAAGCTGTATTTGTAATGCAAAATGATCACTTAGCATTTCATTCACAGTAAGACAATTCCCCTCTATGCCCTCAGCATTTATCAAACAAGCATAATCTAATCTCCCTCCCCTCAAATGAGTAGGATAGGGCTCGCCCAGCAGCTGAACATCTTCATGTTCCTGCAAAAACTGGTACCATCTGCAACCATTCCTATTTGCTTTACCCCTTGATCCTAAAGCTGGATGTCTGGCATTAAAATCCCCTACCACAAGTGTATCTTCAGAAAAGAAGGAATCTGGCAAGTATCTTAAATCAAGGGAGCTATCAGAGATGTATAGATTAATGAAATTTAACTCTCGGTCCTTTAATTGTATCCGCAAGCAATACTTTCAATACCTCTATATCTCTGAGGGATTCCAGTTATCTCGACAGGTATGGTACTTTTGACATAACATGAGACCCCCCTAGTTCCTCCATCAGCATATAAGTGAAAACCTCTATAGCCATTTAGCCTCAGAATGCTACCATCCCTATCCCCAGTTTCCTGGAGTGCTACTATGTCAATATCCTCTCTAAGAGTATAATAGTGTACATCCACCGCTCTAGTTTTTAATCCATTAACGTTCCAAGATAATATGCTCATTTACTTTCATCCATGATTAATAAAAACTACCTTTGCCCTGCCCATCACATTCCATTAGATACGAGATTACCTTAGTAACTTCCTTCCAACACCGTAACATTTTTTCTTTCTCCTCACTAGCACAACTACTACTAACATCGAAGGTAATATTTTCATATCTATTTTCTTTGTTATTTCTGTATACCGTTTTACTTTAACTTTTCTTTCATCATTTGTCACAACAGGAGGTTGAACACTGCTAACACTACTAGAAAGTGTATTCTCCTGACTATCCTCTATCATCGTTACCTCATGCACATCATTACTTTCTTCTACGCACTTTTCACTTTCCATTTCACGTCCTGTTTTACTTTCAATTACACGTCCTGTTTCACCACCATCTTCACCCCGTCTACCTTCCATAGCCAATTTTTCCAATGCCTCAATCCTCTTATCTAGTTTTTTAGCTGAGACCTCCAATTTGATTACCTCCTCAGAGGTGACCATATTGTCCTGAACCTGTCCTCACAAGGTTCATTTTTCCACCCCTGCCTGATTTACTTTCCCTAGGCTCGCCTTTATTTTCTCCGCCCCTTTCTCCCCACATTGACATAGGGGCTGGTCGTTGGCTTCCAGCTGTTTTCTCCATGTTCCTCTTGAACGATCTTTCTCTGCTGCGAGGACACATCTATCCTGCTTGTAGGACCCGTCCTAGTCTCTTTCAGATGAGGCTTCATGGGGCATAGAGAGGAACCACATTGTGGCTGCCTCGACAGTTTACAACAAATGGTACGACTTTTTCACTTCTTTCAATCTTGACTCTACACTCTCGTGAGTCGTGTCTTCGTGTTTTTGTTCCCACATACCGACACCTGGGGTCAAACTGGCATTTCCATGCCATATGTCCCCAACGTGAGCACTTCATGCACAGTATGGGCTCCTCAACGTATTTTGCAACGTTCCTATAGCCTAGTCCTTGCACAAAATTTTCTCTGGCGCCTCACCCCTATACCAAGGAACAACCTGGCTTTGTTTGCACCACGGACAATGTTTCTCTTTGCCCAGACAACCATTATCATTGTTAAGAGATACAGTCAGGATCCAAATAAGTTGAAAACTTGAAAACTATGATCTTTGTGTGCACATAACACCTTCTTCTGGAGGAACCATCACTACATCTTTAAAACCAACCGTCGTGAGGCGTTCCACGGCCTGTTCAG
>WNGS01052213.1:0-10525 GCA_020271785.1 Procambarus virginalis
TATCGAACATTCGTGGAGGTTTCAGAGGCTCGTTTGACACAGTTCCTGAAACATGAGGCCTGAAATCATGTCGTGATTCAGGACTATGTTTGAGCCACGCTAGTCTAGCCTATGTCGCCCCAGCCCTACAATCCTCACCATAAAACACAGGCCGGAATTAAAGTAATTTCAGACTGCTTGCCTTGACAAAAGCGATATTATCACAACAAACACCGACAAAATGTAGAGAAAACTGCGAGAAAACGAAAACGATTTAATAAGACAATCATAAGTGTAATAGTGAGCACGAGGAATAAACAAGAGGATGATGCACCTGACAATGCACAACAATAATGCTCTATTGTATACTGTCACGGGGGGTGGGCCGGGGCTCTGCTAGCACTCGGCTGCTAGGGGCTCAAAGGCAGAATACTCAGCCCCTCCGACTCCCGGGTTCACCGGAGTCTCCTTGGTCCCACAGGAGAGGACCAGCAATGCCCACCTCCGCAGGTCTTTGCTTCCACCACTGAAGGGGTGCCACTGACTCACCCTGGAAGCCCTTCAGTCAACCACGGGGAAACTGCTATCAGCAATTCCGGCCTAGACCCGTGGAGGAGTGAAGGAAGACTCGGGCTTACCTTATAACAATGACCTCCCTGAGTCTTGCCTGCCGGACAAAGAGGTTGCAGGAACTCCTTTCCCGCCTGTCTTCTCTATCTTTTCCTCAACAAGGTCGCCAGCTGGGTTATTATATCTGCACCCCAGCGATGCAGTTCAGTGGGTGTATATATGTTGTCTGTTGCCAGAGTGTTGCTACTCCCAAGATCTACTATTGGACTGTCGGCCCAGGGTACACTCCCTTGAAGGTCCGTGTGGCTTTACCTCTCTCTAGCCACCACGTTACTAGTTGCCACCTTTCAGGCACTAGTACTGATCGGATGGCTAAGGATACACTTTTACATCAGTCTGTGCTGTTACCACTCTTCAGGCAATAAGAATTTCCATAGGGAACATGGTGTTCCCTAGGTGGTGCTGTGATAACCTTCGTGTATGCTCATATAGAAATATAATAATAATAATAATGGAGGCACACTTAAACACAATAATAAAATGTGTGAATTTACTAACACAAACTACATGATCACACATATGATTACAAGTGATACAAGAAAATTAAAATAATAATAACTCTGGAGACTGTCAGCAACTCTTCTCTCACGTTCTCCAGGCACCTTCAACTGGGCAGATAGACAGGAGTCACACACTCTCAGAAGGGCCTCTTCACCTCGTCGGCACCTCTTCTTCACTGTCCTGCCATCCACACACGCTGTCCTCTCTGACAGTCCTGGACATAAGCTGCCCTGCAGCCTATTCTGCTACTAAAGTATTAACATCCTATTGCCACATACATAAGTGAATATTGTGGCCTATCTAGCCTACTCTCACAAAGGGGTAATGGGAGGGAAAATGATCTACCTTAACATCCCTGGCTCACGACGCCTGTCCCTCGATGGTGTGAGGGTCCTATGCTTCCTGAGTCGATCCTCGGTGATCCAGGAACGTTCCCACAGGTCCTCAGGTGTCGTGAAGCCTTCGCGTCTTCGCCGTTCCAATCCCTGGGGTTCAGCTATCCCAGTCCTGGTCCATCAATGGGCGCTGAGCTAATAGCCGTATTCGCACACACGTTCCTTCCACAAGGTGTTGCTCCTCGTCCTAGAAACGGTGTCGTCCCTCCAGCACCCTCAGCGGATGTGACCCAGTCACAGCTATGCCTGCCCGCCACACCTTTCAGGCCCTCAACGTCACGCGTCGCCGCCCAGCGTCGTCGCCGACAATTCTCCAAGTTTGGCACTTCTCTGCCCACTCAACTTGGTTCCTTTTTGCTTCCCAGAAGCGCGGGGCCTCCTATATATCAGGTGGGCTGCGATGGCTAGCTCTAATCCACTGAGAAAGGCCTGTTTAGCCTCCAATCCTTGAGAGCTGACAGAGGAGCGTCCTCTCCCCTTCGCTGTCAGGTCAACTCTGACGTTGGCGCCGCCCGGGACACTCGGTGACGTCACGGCGGGCTCTGATTGGTCGCCTGTGACCCGAGTCACCCAATCCGCACACGGCTTGGCGTCCATTCTAAAACGTCATATCTACAGTAGGGGATACTCTTTCATTTTCATCAGGGCGCCAATTTTCCTTTACTTACAACTTATAAGTTCTCCCTTAGCTGGCGGCCTATCTGGTCGCCACACATACCAATAGACTTCCCTATACGTCGGAGAAACAGTAGGGAGAGTCGATATGACTCTTATAGCAGGCAAAGGAAAGAGATTAGGAGAGGGCACCGTAACATACCCCTCCCCTTAAAATAAGAGTCATATCGGTTAGTGAATCCGGGAGAGGGCATCTGCTACCACCTTCTCCCCTCCTTTCCTGAAGTGTCACTCCTCCAGTTGGTGACGTGGCTCGTACCACCTTGCCAGTCACTTGCCTCATTATATCTCCATCTCGCATAGGACCGGGTGTGATGGGTGTTCCCTGAACACCTACAAGAAATCCTCTCTCTGTGGCTACGAGTGTACTCCAACGGCTCGTTACCACTATAAGATTCAGTGCATGCGACGCCTCCGCCGCGTCGTGCACTCTGAGATAGCCTTGCACTTTCACTGCGTCCTACAGGTACTCCATGTTTCCTTCCATGATCTCCTCTTCGCCAATCTTCTCTCTTCTCGGTTCCTCTTCTCCCATAGGTGCGTTGTCTCCTCACAGTGGCACTTGTCACCTGTACTCCATCCAGCAGCCTCCTCTCTTCCACACTAGGCTTTTGCGATGGCCCAACGCCCCTCTGGTTAGGCTGGCGCCTATCCTGGGTGTACCTATTCCCTGCTTTCTGCGTATTACTTTTCCTATGCCATTCGCTCCTTCGTTCCCGACGAACATTTTCACTCCTCCATGAGATTCTCTTCCCTGCAGACGTCTTCTTCGGTTCGTGGTTGGACTCATCCACCTCCCTGTGGCTCACCTCGCCACGGTGGTTCATCTTGCACCTACCACTATTTATCTGTCTGGCATAGGGTGCACTGCGTCGTGGCTCCTCCACTCGGCCCCTCACTGCCGTTCGCTCATCCACTGAGCTTACTTTATTCACGTTTCTGTGTGGAGGGAGTGCGGTCTGCAGCCTCTTCACCGCCCCAGGCGTTTGTACAGCTGCCCCTCGCCACTCCTCCACACGCATCGTCAGGCTTAGTCGGAGGTCCTCGTCGGGGTTTTCCACGACCTCCGATGACCTCTCTGCATTCTCGCTTTTGTTGTCGTCGTCTCTGGCGACGTTTCCCCTGGCGAAGTCGGCTTCCTCACTACCATCTGGAGCGACCGACACCTCACCTGGCAGGGTTGTACCGCTGCTTGAAACATAGGCACTCCTGGCCCAATCAGGTTGTATCCTGCCTCCTCCGATGTCATTACCCAGCACCATCTGTACACGCTCTAGGGGTAACTTAGGGGCTACAGCTACAATAGCCTTCTCGACTCCGCAGTCGGCAATCAGCTGTACTTCGTGAAGTGGCAACCTGTATTCCTTCCCCACACTGCGTATCCTCACCACTCCCACGGGTGAATCATTAAATTCCTTGGGGAGAATACTCCTGGTCACCATACTTATGTCAGCACCCGTATCTCGAAGAACGGCAACCTCCACCGGGTCTGACTTTCCAAACTTCACGTTGGCCCCGAAAACGCAGGGATGTTCACCCAACTTCATTTCCCCAACCGGTCTCCACTGCCTCATTAGCACTCCCTTCTCCACGAGGAAGTGAGTTGGTGACTCGGGTCCGGCGAGACCTCCTTCAGCCTCCCGTACCAACTCAGGAAACTCTTCCCTTTGCAGCTCACCTAGACGGGTGCGGTCAATACCTAGAGGACTGGTGAGAGTAACTTGGACACTCCTATCTGACCCTTCCTCACCTGTCGCTTGTCCTCTGGCCTCCTCTCGGAACAAATGATCGAGCCCCAGGTCACCCGGCATGTTCTCTTCGGCGTGACTGGATCCGCTCACATCATCTTCCCTCACGTCTCGTCCCGACGTCACCGCGCATACCGGAAATGCCACTCTCGCAATTTCCGTTTCGCCACTGCTGGCGCCCGTCCTGCTGCTCTGTCGATAGGGTTCTATACACTCCTCACTTTTAATCAAATTCGGGAGAACACATCCCCCACAGGAGTCGTTCCCTAGGATCACCTGAGCTTCCATCCTGGGCAGTAGAGCACAGACCCCTACTACGAGAGTCTGACAACCATAGTCTGAATTAAGAGTCACCTTATGAAGGGGCATCCTCACTTGTCCCCCCAACGTCCTTATCAGGGCTTCCCCTGTACTGGAACGTCTGTAGTCCTCGGGGAAGAGGGATTCACTAACAAGGGTGAAGTCGGATCCAGTGTCCCTCAGCATCCTTGCTGGCACAGGATCAGCTCCTCTTATCTTCACCGTCCCCTCACACACAAAGGGGTGAATCCTCTTCTCCCTTATCACTGGCACATCACCTGAATTATCGTTGGCTTCTTCGCTTCCTATCTCGCGAAAGCCACATTCCCACTGTGCCTTGGGCGGCTGCACTCCCTTGCGAAGTGTCCTCGTCCCCCACAGTTGTAACACCGACCACCTCTCCTGGGCGACCCTCTACTAGTCACCCTGGTAGCACCAACGGTAGAGGTTCCCTGGGTCCTCCTAGGACTCCCCGTCGTCGGTTCCCGGGCAGCGGCACTCGCTCCCGAGCTAGGTCCACCGCTCACAGCTTGGGGCTTCCTTCCCGCGTCCCTTGAGCTCTTGAACCGGGTTACCTCATCGGGCACACTACTCTTGGGAGAGCCCCCACTCGTCCTCGCTCCTCCTGAACTCCTAAAGTTCCCTCCCGACCTGGGGTAAGGCGAGTGTCTGGGCGGCCCCTCCCTCCTGAGATGCAGTGCCTCCTCCAGCATGTCGGCTCGGTCCGCTGCAGCCTTTAGGTCCTTAATACCTGCTTCTCTCACCCTTACTCGCAACTCTGGATGGAGCACTGACATAAACTTCTCCATCACTATCAGTCGTTTGATATCATCCGCCGACTCCGCTTCCTCCGCCTTCAACCACCGTAGGAACTTCCGTTCCATATCCCTGGCGGTCTCGGCGTAAGACTTTCCCGACGCTCTTGTACACTCTCTGAACCGCTTCCGGTACATCTCCGGAGTCAGCCGGAATGAGTGGAGCACCGCATTCTTAATTGCGTCGTAATTAGCACACTCTTCTAGGTCCAGCATGTTGTAGGCTTCCCGGGCCTCACCAGTCAACCTGCCCTGGACCAGAGCAGCCCAATCATCTTCTGGCCACTCCTTCAGAGTTGCTATCCGTTCAAAGTGTTCGAAGAACGCCTCAGCTTCTTGTGGTTCGAACGTAGGTAAGTCACGCTCCCTTACCTTGAAGTCATCCCGCCGTGCAGGTAGTGTGGGCAGACCACGCTCAACGCGACGCAATTCGACTTCTTTCTTTGCCTCCTTCTTCTCGCTGCAGCCGTGCTTCTCTCTCACGCTCCTCTCGCTGCAGCCGTGCTTCTCGCTCCTCTCGCTGCATTTGCGCTTCTCTTTCCTCTCGCTGCATTTGCGCTTCCCTTTCCTCTCGCTGCATTTGCGCTTCTCTTTCCTCTCGTCTCAGCTGGGCTTCCAGTTGCATCTTCATTATTTCCAGTTGCAGGCTCCTCTTACTACAGCTGGACCTTCCACTGCTCCCATGTTCACTGTGAATTCCTTCCACACTGGTAGGCGCTTGGGGTGGCTCCAGTCGGGACGGTTCACCTTGCGACGGCTCTTCTCGGGACGGCTCTCCTTGAGATGGCTCCTCTCCCGTCGCCTCCTCTCGAGCTGTGAGCTGTGCCATGATCTCTATCCTTCGCTCCGCAACCTTAGTCGTCCTCAACCTGATCCCAAAGTGGTTTGCCACTTGTTGGAGTTGGGCCTTGGTACACTCTTCCAAAATTCTCTCGTCCCTTGTGTCAATAAATTTCTTTACTTTATCCTCCTCCATCTCTATATCGTCGAGCATACACGACAGCACAGACAAGTTAGTAGGTACTAATTTCACCGTTTCAGTCCCTTAGCTGGTTGGGTAACAGTACTCTGAATTCACTGGCCACACTGTATTTGTACCCTGGCAACACTGTCTTGAAATCTTGGGCAACACTGTAGCTTGATCAACACACCTTGGCAACACCGTAGCTTGATCCACTCTTCCTGGCGAAGTCTCCAGTTCTTGGCTACTGTGGTTCGAATCCTGGCAAGGTCGCCAGTTCTCTGTCACGGGGGGTGGGCCGGGGCTCTGCTAACACTCTGCTGCTAGGGGTTCTGGAGGCAGAATACTCAGCCCCTCCGACTCCCGGGATTCACCGGAGTCTCCTTGGTCCCACAGGAGAGGACCAGCAATGCCCACCTCCGCAGGTCTTTGCTTCCACCACTGAAGGGGTGCCACTGACTCACCCTGGAAGCCCTTCAGTCAACCACGGGGAAACTGCTATCAGCAATTCCGGCCTAGACCCGTGGAGGAGTGAAGGAAGACTCGGGCTTACCTTATAACAATGACCTCCCTGAGTCTTGCCTGCCGGACAAAGAGGTTGCAGGAACTCCTTTCCCGCCTGTCTTCTCTATCTTTTCCTCAACAAGGTCGCCAGCTGGGTTATTATATCTGCACCCCAGCGATGCAGTTCAGTGGGTGTATATATGTTGTCTGTTGCCAGAGTGTTGCTACTCCCAAGATCTACTATTGGACTGTCAGCCCAGGGTACACTCCCTTGAAGGTCCGTGTGGCTTTACCTCTCTCTAGCCACCACGTTACTAGTTGCCACCATTCAGGCACTAGTACTGATCGGATGGCTAAGGATACACTTTTACATCAGTCTGTGCTGTTACCACTCTTCAGGCAATAAGAATTTCCATGGGGAACATGGTGTTCCCTAGGTGGTGCTGTGATAACCTTCGTGTATGCTCGTATAGAAATATAATAATAATAATAATGGAGGCACACTTAAACACAATAATAAAATGTGTGAATTTACTAACACAAACTACATGATCACACATATGATTACAAGTGATACAAGAAAATGAAAATAATAATAACTCTGGAGACTGTCAGCAACTCTTCTCTCACGTTCTCCAGGCACCTTCAACTGGGCAGATAGACAGGAGTCACACACTCTCAGAAGGGCCTCTTCGCCACGTCGGCACCTCTTCTTCACTGTCCTGCCATCCACACACGCTGTCCTCTCTGACAGTCCTGGACATAAGCTGCCCTGCAGCCTATTCTGCTACTAAAGTATTAACATCCTATTGCCACATACATAAGTGAATATTGTGGCCTATCTAGCCTACTCTCACAAAGGGGTAATGGGAGGGAAAATGATCTACCTTAACATCCCTGGCTCACGACGCCTGTCCCTCGATGGTGTGAGGGTCCTATGCTTCCTGAGTCGATCCTCGGTGATCCAGGAACGTTCCCACAGGTCCTCAGGTGTCGTGAAGCCTTCGCGTCTTCGCCGTTCCAATCCCTGGGGTTCAGCTATCCCAGTCCTGGTCCATCAATGGGCGCTGAGCTAATCGTCGTATTCGCACACACGTTCCTTCCACAAGGTGTTGCTCCTTGTCCTAGAAACGGTGTCGTCCCTCCAGCACCCTCAGCGGATGTGACCCAGTCACAGCTATGCCTGCCCACCACACCTTTCAGGCCCTCAACGTCACGCGCCGCTGCCCAGCATCGTCGCAGCCAATTCTCCAAGTTTGGCACTTCTCTGCCCACTCAACTTGGTTCCTTTTTGCTTCCCAGAAGCGCGGGGCCTCCTATATATCAGGTGGGCTGCGATGGCTAGCTCTAATCCACTGAGAAAGGCCTGTTTAGCCTCGAATCCTTGAGAGCTGACATAGGAGCATCCTCTCCCCTTCGCTGTCAGGTCAACTCTGACGTTGGCGCCGCCCGGGACACTCGGTGACGTCACGGCGGGCTCTAATTGGTCGCCTGTGACCCGAGTCACCCAATCCTCACACGGCTTGGCATCCACTCTAAAACGTCATATCTACAGTAGGGGATACTGTTTCATTTTCATCAGGGCGCCAATTTTCCTTTACTTACAACTTATAAAGTAAGTTTCTCCCTTAACTGGCGGCCTATCTGGTCGCCACACATACCAATAGACTTCCCTATATGTCGGAGAAACAGTAGGGAGAGTCGATATGACTCTTATAGCAGGCAAAGGAAAGAGATTAGGAGAGGGCACCGTAACAATACCCAGCCTCTCACCATAAGATGGGATACATACCCAGCCTCTCACCATAAGATACATACTCAGCCTCTCACCATGAGATGGGATACATACCCAGCGTGTAAAATCACTCTGGAGTCTGTAGCACATTCCAAATACCTTTGTTGTTGTTGTTGTTGTTAAAGATTCGCTACCTGGAACAAAGTTCCAAGTAGCACGGGCTATGGTGAGCCCGTAAGGCACTTTTCTTACCTTTGTTATTTTGTTAGTTTTAATAAATCCTTTAAAATAATGGCTGTAGGTATGTGGTGACTTTGCATAACTATCCAAAAAAAACATCCGATGTTTAACTTTATCAACATAAATACCTACCCAATGTCCCATAGTTATTCTGCTGTGTGATGGTAAAATAATAGTTATGAAGACGATAGGTTTTCTTGACGAGTTATTTAAATGTTCTATCTCGTCAGCATTATAACAGCCTAGGTAGAGCACTCGACCCTCTAGATTATTTTTTAAATTAATATTTATATCATAACAAATCATTATGTTTTTAAGCTCGCACGTCGCATAGAACAGTTCTCTGCCCGTCGATGGATAGTACCCCGGTCGTTTCCCCAAACAGTAAAACCAGTCTGTTATATGTAACACCTCCGCCAAATTCAAGCTCCATATGCAAGTAGCCAGATTTCTGCACAGGGAGGGAATCCTTCGTTTGAATGGTGGTTAAGTCAAAGGCAAATATTGATCTCCCCTTATTAAAAGTGTCAATGCCCAGTAGTAAATCATGCACTAAGCCTAATGTCTTCAAAGGCTCGTAATAAAGGCGGGAATAATGGTTGTCGAAATCACCGCCAATTCGGTAAATTGCATTATTGTTCAAATACACGGCGATACTTTTCAGCTTTGCATTTTCAAAATATAATCCATTACCTTGGTGAAGACCGGCATAATAATTCATTGGGACGGTAACCATATATATCTTGTGTGGAATTAACAGTCTCCGTGGTGTAGTGGTAAGACACTCGCCTGGCGTTCCGCGAGCGCTATGTCATGGGTTCGTATCCTGGCCGGGGAGGATTTACTGGGCGCAAATCCTTAACTGTAGCCTCTGTTTAATGCAACAGTAAAATGTGTACTTGGATGAAAAAACGATTCTTCGAGGCAGGGGATCGTATTCCAGGAACCTGCCCGAAACGCTATGCGTACTAGTGGCTGTGCAAGAATGTAACAACTCTTGCATATATCTCAAAAAAAAAAAACTTGTGCCCAAGGCTGATCAATTAAGAGACTAGTTTGGTTCCCTGCTAGGACATGTGTTTTAGAAATGGTTCTATTGAAAGTACAGCTTATAGGGTCAGCGGATGCTAACAGTGAGCTGTTTAAGACCAGGTAGGCACTTGGGTAGGGGAACACCTGCGTTACCCATAACTTAGCATAATCCATATGCAAGCGATACTTAGAGCCATCGTCCACTTTTGTATTTAGCACCCAAGCATGAGGAGAGGGCTCCAATCTTAGACGCACATCTATATTATCCAATACACGGCGATACACGGCGATATCCGTGTATCACCGTGTATTGATTTCCAATACACGGCGATACTTTTCAGCTTTGCATTTTCAAAATATAATCCATTACCTTGGTGAAGACCGGTATAATAATTCATTGGGACGGTAACTATATATATCTTGTGTGGAATTAACAGTCTCCGTGGTGTAGTGGTAAGACACTTGCCTGGCGTTCCGCGAGGCGAGTGCCGCGATTAGAGAGTTCCGCGATTAGAGCGCCAAGAGCTCGTTTGCTGATAATCTACGACGAAGGAGGATGTTGGTGCTGGGAGGGTCGTGCATGACGCCCCGCGGGCCATGTTGTGATACATCAAGAGAGCTGATGTGATTGGCTAATTGGAAAAATAAGATGGAGACACTAAACCATACTGCAAGTTTGTTTACAGTTCTAGTGTGGAGAAGGAAGACGACATGTGCCTTCAGTGCTAAGGAGGAAGAGAACTTGCCATTCTGGGAGTGAGCAGGGAGAGCACAAGCAACTACAAGTCATCTAAGGACCTTTTTTTGTACTGGACCATGATCAACGGAGGACCGACCACCAGGACAGAGGACCTCAACGATCATCGCGAGAGGATATGTCGACTTTGTAGCAGAGAGAATTAAGGTAAATAGATTTCCTCCTATTACCCCTTGATCTAGATGAGCTAGAGTATTATTTATGCCGTGATCATTATCTTTATTATTATTATTATTATTACCAGTGTGGTAGG
>WNGS01052228.1:0-12288 GCA_020271785.1 Procambarus virginalis
GGCTCGAGTAAAAGTCTGGGGTCCTTGGTTAGAACTAAAGAACGAAAGTAAAGAAAGGGTAAAGAGAGAAAAAGAGGGTAGAAGGAGTGAGGAGCCCCGTCCGTGTTACAATGGTGCACAGCGGTGGTTTCAACAATTTTGTTTGAAATTGTTGAAAGGCTCACGCGTCTCGCCATTCGGACACGTGCGTGGAGGCTAGGGAGGACAGCCGCGGGCCAGGATTAGCAGTGCGCCTCACAACAGTGCGTTTGAGTGGGGATTGGCGAATCTTGCGTTCATGCGGGCTGATACTATTAAGGATTAGTTAGTAAGTAATTTCTGTTCAGTTTTATTGGTTAAGGAGACCGCTCCGAGTTTATTGGACTGGGTACCATACTCGACCCATTGCAATAGATTCAGAGGTGTTGGGAGCCATCATACTCTCAACAGCAGTTCCTTGTGGGCTGTCTGGGCGGATTTATCTGTGGGACGCCAGGAGATAGTCCGAGGGCGTTGTTAGACGACCCAAAACGCTAAGGAAAAACGTAAATCCGTGAAGGGCGTTGCGGCCTCCGAGGGACGGACTAGTAAACTACCTAGCAACGATTCAACGACTAAGTGTCGCACACTTAGTGGAGGTTGAGTCGCCTCTAGTCTAATTGTTGCTGAAAGCTGCGTGTCGCTCTGTTAGAATCTAGACGGTCGAGACCCCTAGGCTAGGCGCGGGACGGCGAGCCGGTAGGAGCAATTATAGTATTAAGTCGAGTGTATCTTTAATTAAGTATAATTAAATTTATAAAGTAATCCCGTTTAATTGCGTTTCTAGAGATTAACATTTTTCCCCTAAATTCAATCCCCGGTTCAATTTTTTTAAGTGTTCAGTATTTTCGTGTATATTAGGCTAAGTGCGTACATTAAGTCTTGCTATTCCTTATTATATCAGTCTAAGTCAGAGGCGTTGGTTCTAGAGCGTAGTTAATCCTCTGAACTTAGGGCTATAGGTCGGTCACGATAGTTAAGTGAAGGAGTTTGTTAGGGATAGTAATTTTCGTGTAAGTGTTGATAGAACTCGTGGAAATATTTCTAAGTATTTTGGGATAAGTTTTCGGCTAAGTCAACGTTGGAAAGTCGTTAACTGTAATTAATTTGTATTAGTGGTCACGTACATGGTCTGGGCATCATTAGGATTCCCCAGTCGTTGCGAGTGATATTGTTTCTAGTTTTACCAGTAAGACGGTAGAATTACGTTTTTAGACTTAGAATTTTTTTGTGGAAACGTAGGTCGAAAAATTTCTAAGTCCAGCTTGGGCTAGATTCGTACATTTTGGCGAAAATTCGAATTCTCATGTTTCGTGTACATTCTGGGGCCAGCATTACTCTCTAGTGCGCGCAAGGGACGTAATTCTGTTCTTAAGCATTAAACAGTGATAATTACATTTTTGCCGAATTTAGTTATTTTTCGAGAAAATCGTGTTGTGATTTTATTAGAGTCCACTTGAGGTGAAAACCTCAGATTTTGATGAAAATTCGAATTGATGAGTGTTGAAACCGCCCGATGTGTCAGTGTTGTTTTGTATACAGTGTCAGTATTAAATAATAGCGTATTTATATCTGAGAACAAGAAACCCATTTTTGACGAATTAAGGGAGTTTTACCATATTTTGGGTGATAGAATTTTTTCTGGGTGCAAAAATTTGGCAGAGTCCAGCACTAAGTAAAAAACGCAAGTTTTTGGTGAAAATTCAATTTTTGGCAAGCACATATGTGTCCTGGGAGTCTATATTAATCGCTAGAGCTGTTTAAAACGTAAAACTAGTTATTTTCCTTCAGAACAAAATTTTGATTTTTCAGCGTTTAAGCGAAAAAGCGCGGGACTTAGTTTTTCAGCGCAGCTGGCCCCGCTCCATCAGTCATCAGTGGCCACGCTGCTCACTTCAAGTGCGTTTAGTATTAAAGTACAGTAAATATTCTTTATTAATCTATCACGAGTGCTGCGCGTTAATTATTTTATCATTTTAAATTGTTTTATATGAATTAGATTCTTTAATTTTTTTAACGTAAAGGACTTAGGTTTCAGTAATAGAACTGCGGGTTACTTCAGGTCAGACACGAGTGCGGGGCAGACGCTCATTCATCGGATTCACTTCAGCGATTCTCTCGATTAATCGTTGTATTTCCTACTTTGGGAATTTGGTTAGTTTTTTTCTTAGAAAAGAGTTGTGTTTTTATTTGTGTAAGTTCACGGTTGTAGTGAAGTCCGGTAGAGGTTGTATCGAAGGGTAGCTACAAGAAACATGGCACACCAGCAATCACAGGACATGCTTAACCCAGACAGTGACCAGTCAGTGGCGACCAGTGGGAGTGGAAGTGTAGAGGATCGCACCTCTTCCGACACCACTGGGGACCGCTCGGGTAGCTCAGCTGACGTCACAGGTGGAGTCAGTGGGACTGAGGCGACGGGGTCGCGGGTTCTGCAAAGGACTGGGCAGCCGGGCGTATCTTTCCGGGCAAGTGCAGATACAATTATTGATATGAGTGGGGAGTCTAGGGAGGATTCGTCCCAAGAGTGGGGGAGCCGTCTTGGGTTCCCCACACATAACATCGACGCCACACCAACAGCAGGAACAACGTCACAGAGCAATACCACAATACCTGGGTACACTTCACCCATCACAACAACCTCAACCCTATCCCCTATACCCACCATCCTCACTTCCTATACCCCCCCATCCTCCATTCCTATACCAACCCTCCCCCAACCCCGGCTACCCATACCCATTCCTACCTCAGGCCACCCCTTTTCCATTCCAACCCAACCACCCACACAGTACCTCAACCCCAACCTCCAGCCACACCCCAACCCGAAGCTACCCACACCATTCCTCAACCCCATCCCCACCCTCAATCCACACCCCAACCCGAGGCTACCCACACCATTCCTCAACCCCATCCCCACCCTCAATCCACACCCCAACCCGAGGCTACCCACACCATTCCTCAACCCCAACCCCACCCTCAACCCAGTTCCCAACCCCAGGGCCCACCCACTTCCAGTAGCCCCGCGTCATACAAACCGGGAATTATGAGTCTGATTCCCAGGTTGACTCTACCGACACTCAGAGGTACGGAGTTGCCGCTTATTAAGGTGGAACGCAACCGCCGAGTGGAAGACTGGCTCTGTCAGATTAGTTCGATGCTGGAGGCTGTCCCAGAGGACAGTTTGAAAATTACTCTCGCTATGGGGTCTTGCGTGGACGTAGCCGGTCCACTGGCGAGATTGTCAGAGTTTCAGCACCTGACGACTTGGCCACAGTTTGTCCAAGCGATTAGGGACAGATTTAAGGAAAAGGTGTCAGAAGATGAGGCGCATTTTTATCTGCAGTCACTTAAGAGGGATGACCGCAGCACCGTCAAAGATTTTGGGACACTATTAAAGGGCAGGGTTGACGACCTTACTACGGAACTGGGGTTAGATTCCAGTCAGGCAGAACGATTAGCCAAACAATTGTTCTGCAAAACGTTACCTTCTGCTATGGGACCGTTTTTATTTGCAGAGGGAGCGTTCGTGAGTTATAAAGACCTAGTCCAACAGGCCGCCACAGCCTTGGACAGGCAGACGCGCACAGGGACATCGGGCGCTCAGCCGTCCCCATACGTAGAGGCGTTGAGTAAAGGCGGGCGAGACAAGCTGAGAAGCTGGAGCGCGGGTTCGCCAGGCGGGAAGCAGCCCTCAGCTGCAAGTTCGAGCCACCCTGCGCGGGGTACCAACAGAGATCCGCGGAGGTGTTACTCCTGCGGGAAGCACGGACATATACAGAGAGATTGTAAACTCATTAGTACGAAAGCATGAAAGCAGGCTCCTAGTGATGGTAGGCCTACTTTTGAAGTGAAAGTGGAAGGTGTAAGATTGACGGCTTTTGTTGATACAGGGAGCCAGGCAACTGTTATTAAAAAGTCAGCCTTCAGGGGGCGTTAGAATGGGTGCAGAAAAGTTGTTCAATGTCAACCAATATTTTTTGACTAGTTGTATATGAAAAGGGCTGCAATTGTCCCATGTTTCAGTACTTCAGCGTAAATAGAAAGAGAGTTTTTTTTTTTTTTTCAACGTTTTTTTCACATTTTCAATTCGACACTTCTTCACACACGTTTCAGATATGATTATTCTGTGACCCTTTTCTGACACATTGGCATATAATAAAGGATTGGAAGTAAAAGAATTTCCAAAACATCTTTAGTTTTCCTAATACAAATGTTCAAAGTTCCCCCCCAAAATTATGCAAATATGGCATGTTTATTGCTATTATAAAATCAATAAATGAACTTAGAGAAACATGAATACTTGCACATGTAGAGAGATGCCATACATTATATACTGTGTAAGTTTCATGTAAATTGAATAAAAAATTAAAAGGTTTTGTAAACGTTTGTGTCAATTGAAAAAAAAACAGAAATTAATAAAGTCTAAGGTTCTAAAATCTGTGGCTGAGGTTGACATCAACCAATTTTCTCCAAAATTGGCATCCTTACAGATAGGCTTACATACAGTAAGGTCTGTAAGTTTGATGCAAATCGACCCAAAAAAATGAAAAAAAAAAAATTTGAAAAAAAAAAAATCCTTTTTTTTTTCTCTTAAATTTTTTCCAATTAAACTAATTATAATATTTGTTTAATATATGCTATTGTGATAGCAAAGAGTCATAGCTATGATTTCAGTTGACACTTTTGATTCATAATCGATTTTGACCATTTTGGCATAATTTTCACAACTACTTCAATATTTTTTTTCTCCCTTCCTATTTATGCTACGATGCTGAAACTTGGACCAGATGAAACACTTTTCATATAGAACTTGTCAAAAAAGTTTGATTATAATCGAACGAGTTTTCATTTTTGCATTTTTGGAGCCAAACGGGATTCTAATGCCCCCTTCAGCAATTTTAAGTATGCACGTCTTACACGTTGCGCAAAGACATTAACAGCGGTCAATGGGGAAAAGATTGAGATCGTAGGTCAAGGTACAGTTAATTTTGAAATTGATGGGGGATTGCAGCCTCACACATGTACGATCGTAGAGAACCTTGATTTTCCTGGTCACATCTTAATGGGAACTGATTTTCTGTCGCGATTTGATTATTCCTTGTCTGCTCAAAAAGGGGCTAGGAACTGCAGGTTGCAGTTGGGACAGACTTCCTACCCAGTGGAGATGATCGACCATCCCCCAGTTGTAGCTTCAATTAAGAGGAAGCAGAAATATAATGCGCACTATCCAAAATTAATTTTTAAGTCTCTTCCAGACACAGTTAAGAGGTCATGCGCATTGCATGCATTGACTAAACAGAGTTGCCCACCACATTCTGTTAAATTTATTAAAGTAACCGTGGGACGTCACATACAACCAGGTACCACCCTTCAGGTGGCTGGGAGATGTGATAGGTTATTGATTCCTCATCACTTAATTGTAGTGCTCGATAAAGGTGCACTCATTCCAGTTGTCAATCTTTCACATAAGACTTTTCGCTTCAGGGCAGGTGATAGGGTATCTCAGGGAACCATGGTGGAGGACACAGAAATCTTTCGCCATGAGTCAGCTGAGACGCCAACCGTCACTGCACAATGTAGTGCATTAAACATGCTAGATACTAAAACACCATCCAAAGTACAGTGCGAGACGAGAAATGTTGCACAGAATGTCGAAGTAGAAAAATTAATTTCAGCACTTGATTTGCAACATGTTACACAGGCAGATAGGAAGGCACTGAGAGGAGTTTTGCGAAAATTCCCGAAATTATTTGCGACAGAGGATGACCAGATTGGTCTCCTTGATAAGATTGAGCACACCATTCCAACTGGTGATCATTTGCCTGTGTACACGAGACAGTGGAGGTTGCCGGAACAGGCAAAGAACGTTATCAGGGAAGAGTGCCAGAAAATGTTGAGGCAGGGCGTGATAGAGCCTAGTACGTCACCGTGGCTCTCCCTGTTGTGCTAGTTCGGAAACCGGACGGTAGTTATCGTTTCTGTGTTGACTACCGGAAGGTGAACGAAATAACTAAGGGTGATGTGTATCCGTTGCCCCGAATACAGGAGATAATAGATCAATTTGGTGCTGCTAAGTATTTCTCAACTCTTGACGCGAAATCGGCGTATTGGGCGATTCCGGTGGCAGAACAGGATAGGGAAAAAACAGCGTTCTCGGATGGTAGGCACACTTATCATTTCCGTAGGATGCCGTTTGGTTTAAAGACAGCGCCTTCGTCATTTCAAGGGCCATAAACTACATCCTCAGTCCGGTACTGGGTAGGCATTCTTTAGCGTACCTGGATGATGTTGTGATATATTCCAGGACGTTTGAGGAACACCTACGGGACTTGACTGAGACTTTGACGTTGTTAGATCAGGCAGGGTTCAAGCTGAACGTTCAGAAAGCACCCTGGCGGCTCAGAAATTCAAATTTCTGGGGTTCCAGGTGTGCCCAGACGGTATCCGACCTGACCCAGATTCTTGCCGCGCCATTGCTGACATGCCTACTCCAAGGACAGCAAAGGACGTGCGTAGGTTTTTGGGGGCGGCCGGATATTTTCGTCGTCATATTGAAGGTTTCGCTGGCATTTCAGCACCCCTGACTGATCTGACAAAGAAAAATGCGAAGTTTGTGTGGAAATCTGAACATGACGAGGCCTATCGCAAACTGAAAGACCAACTAATCACGACACCGGTATTGGCTATTCCTGATTTTGAGAAAGAGTGGGAGGTGCACACTGACGCCAGCGGTATAGCTATTGGCGGGTGCTTAATTCAGCGAGATGCGGATAATTTACCCCATCCAGTAGCCTATTTCAGTAGAAAGTCAAAGGACCTGAAGTTCGTTATTCAGCTACGGATCGGGAGGCACTGGCAGTAGTAGAATCAGTTAGGTACTTCGAACCTTACCTATTTCAGCGGCACTTCGTAATTTACACAGACCATAGAGCGTTAACACACATATTTAAGAAGCGAACAAAATGCCCACGAATGTCACGCTGGTCTCACGAACTTTCTGCCCACTCATTCCAGATTTTGTACAAGCCTGGTCCAGCACATGTTGTTCCAGATACGCTAAGTCGAAACATAGCGGCTGTTCAAGTTAATGAAAATATTGAAACCATTCCATCAGATAAAATGAGAGAGTACCAGATGAACGAGCCTAGATGGAAAGAAATTATTGAGTATTTAGAAGGAGGAAAATATCCGAAAAAGAAAAAGAATTTACCTATTCATGATTTTGAAATGAAACAGGGCGTCCTGTATTATGTTAATAGCCAGAATGATAGGGCAGTATTTCAATTAGTTATTCCGGACGCGTTGCGGTCATCAGCGTTAAAGCTTGCGCATGCTTCGAAAATTGCAGGGCATCCGGGGGTTTTTAAAACCCACTTAAAGGCAAAGTCTCTATTTTATTTCCCAGGATTACTTTCTGAAGTAATCAATTTCGTGAAGTCGTGCAATCGTTGCCAGAGGAGAAAAGGTACCCTTAAGGTACAAGCCCCACTTCAGGAATTTCCTGAAATTCGTGAACCTCTAGACCGGGTGGGAGCAGATTTGATTGATTTACATCATAGTCATTCAGGGAATAGATACGTGTTGGTGCTAGTTGACCATTTGTCTAGGTACACTACACTAGTTGCATTACCTCAGAAGGATTCTCGTACGGTTGCAGATGCGTTCTTGCGTAGGTTCGTTACTGTATTCGGACCTCCTAAAGTTTTAGTCTCTGACCGGGGTCAAGAATTCAATGGGAATATATTTAGAGAAGTTTGTAAGATTTTAGAGACAACTTCGGCTTTTACAACAGCCTACCACCCACAAGCAAACGGAATGACGGAAAGGACTAATCGTTCAGTCAAGGATATGCTTGCAATCCTTGCTGAACATGACGCAAACACCTGGGATGAACACCTACCCTATGTTCAGTTAGCCTTGAATACTGCCATCCACCAATCAATTAACACCCAACCACTTCATTTGTTTACTGGTAATTCATGCAATTTCCCCTCAGGTCTGCTTAACAGACATAATGTTGCATACGGGGAGGACTATCCTTCAGAGGTCCTTGGAAAAATGAGAAATGCATGGAATATTGCAGCTGAAGCGTCCAAGAAAGCACGGAACAGGTATGCTCATTTTTATGACAAGAAAGTGCGCCCTCTTGAGTTGAAGGAAGGAAGCCTCGTATTGAGAGTGAATGAGGCTGCGCCCGCCAATCAGAGCAGGAAACTAGCTCCGAGGTGGCGAGGGCCGTATAGAGTAATTAAAAGGGCGGGGCCGGTGAATCTTGTTATAAAAGGAGTATTCGAGGACCAGGTGGAAAGGACAATTCATGTTAATAAATTGAAACAATATCATGCTAGAGAGGAATTAGAACTGCCTTCAGCGGGTCTAGTTCCTGACTCTGCAGTGCTGACTCATGGCTTCACCGACGAGTCAGGGGATGAGGAGGATGACCCTCTGTCATCGCTCATCAGTAGTCAGGTGCAGTCTCGCCACCCTATGGTGACGAGATCTCGCGCTGTACAGTAAAGTAACTTCCTTGGTTAGTATAATTTAGTATTCATTAGATTTTCCTGTAAAGGCAATGAGGTGAACTATTACTATACTTAACTCGGGTAGCAACTTTTACCGTGCTCTGGGGTTCCACCTCCAAACCCAGAGTATATCTATGCTTCCGCTGTGTTGTGTCTGTCTGTTCCCAGGTCTGATTGGTACACCGACCCAGTTGTTCCAGCCACACGTGAACCCTTGTCTGTAAAGACAGAGGGGGGAGGCACGTTACACAAAGCCCTCCCCCACCAGACCCAGTAACCCATACATCAGTTACTTTGGGGATGAGTGACTATCCAAGAGTCACCCGGCCGACGCCTCACGTCACTATACGAGGTTGTCAGGCCAGCAAGCTGTCCACATATAGCAGTCACCGGAGGTGCCATACAACGCCAGGGTAGCTGTCTCAAGATCACCACTACCCACCTGCTGCGTCATCAAGACTGCAGTCATTCCAGCAGTGTTGGAGGAGAGGTCAAGAAACTGGAAAGCAAGTAGCAGTACTCAAGAGTTTCGCCGGAAGATTAATGATTACGTCATCTAAAGCAACAGGAACGCGGAACTAAGGCGGTCACAGGTGGAAGGCACGGTTTCCCTACAGAGTTCCGGGACTCGCCAATAGAAGGTCGCAAAATTGCCTCCTTTGGCCTAAAGTCGGCGGTACGAGGGTATACACAGTTGGTGTTTACGGCCTAGTAACCTGGTGATATCAAGAAACGCCTGAGATGTCGTGAGCAATGATGGAAGACGAGATTCACCTGTTCTGCAAACAAGCAAACCCGCCTCTACGACCCTTTGACACCACTCCTGTTACGAGACACCGTTGGTACATCCAGTCCTGCTCTGCTGTGGTCATCTGCGACGTCAAGTTAACATCAAGACTGCCGTGTGAACTGTGATTGATTTGAAGGCGTGTGGACTGTCGGGAGCAAGATCAATGGCCGAAGTAACAGTATTCTACAGCTGTCACTTGGCACTCAGCTCTACTACACTCTGTCGTCAGTAAAAAGTACCGGATTGGAGTACAAGAGGACCAGGTATTGATGTCTACACATGGAAAGAAGCAAGATCGACATCGTCATCGACTACATTCAGCGTCTATCAGCATCGATTTTTTTTCAATTACTCAATATGAACAATTGATACAAACAACAAAGTTGGCTCTGAACATCTGTGTAAAGAATATCTGAGCATTTTTTTATAAATGTTGAAAAACAGATTTAAAATAATTATTCTGGTATAATGAGATATGATAACTTTACTCTATAAATTGGTCAGTAAGTAAAATCGAAGCCCCTGTGTAATTGTCTAAGCCCAGAACAAACGGTTATGGAAAATTATGTAGTGTTTTTTTTCAGAATGTTTGAACACAGGAGAGGCGGACCAATATAAACATTGACACTTATAGTGAGTGCGAACACTTAGCTGTACAGTCAGCTGAAACCTGTGATATAGTTATAGGATTTTTTTTTATATTTTTAGATACATGTAATAAAAATTAGGTGTGTTCCTTAGCATGTCAAGGTTGACATTGATTGGGGAGTGGATAGTACACGGATGTGAACTTGATAGTTCAGTAGTACGCTCCCGGATGACTGAAAGTTCAGTCTGAAGATATAACTTTTATGCTTTGGTTGAAGAAGAACCAAGAGATTTTAATAGCTAGTAGTTGCTGTTAGAGTAGGGACATGTTATTTAGCTATGTCAGTAAGGGTAGGATGTATGTTTCCTGATGTTGGAGGATTGCTGTCAGTTGACAGCTGAGAAATTTTATGAATTTGAACATGTTTATTATGATGATGTTGGACACTCTAATGATTGTCAAAATTTTGTTTAGTTAGGTTAGCTTTTGTTTGTGGCAATGAGTTAAATTGTGGGTTTGGATACTAAATCTCGTTATTTTTAACAAATTAACAAGGTTTACTAAGTGCTTGTGCGGGGGGGTTGTAACAATCGAGGCTTGTTGTAAAAATTATCCAGAATGGTTATCTACACAAGGGAGAATGGGAAGCTGGACCCGCGTGGGAGCATCCCCCAGGGAATTAGCGGTGGAAATAACCTGACGCCTTTGTTCATATAATGAATCATTCTGTAGTATTCACTTATTTAGAGAAATTAACCTTCAGTCAGTTTTGCATTCAAATTGTATTGTATAGTATTACGGCTTATAAAATCAAGAGTATTCTAATAATTAGAAGAAAGAGTTTAAGTCACCATCAGTGACGTCACGAGCGAGAACTAGGCCTCTAAGGCGGAGGGACCTGGCGGTCATAAGTCACCAGTTGCCATGTCCTCTATTTTTCTCAAAGGTCAAACAGCTATTTTGTAATTGGGAATAGCTCTTCCTTAAGATGTTTGTGTAATTTAACTTCAGGACAATAAATCAATCAATCTGGATAATTCAGTACGACAGAGGTTAATTCTTATAACTTAAACTTTGCTAAGTAACTCGGTAAGCTATGCGGAACAATACAATCTGGGCTCCTGGAGAGAGGAGCATCTGAGAGAGAAAAAAATCAGTGTGGTTTGAGTAGCAGCTAGGGCAGGTGGCCTCCCCATCATCGGCCTCCCGACAGCACGAACATCCTAGCTGGTCGCCCAAGGTAAAGTTGCTTGGAGTTTCTTAGGGATAGTCCACTCATTGCCTCAAATGTTCACTTAGGGAGTGTTCAGTTAGGGAGTGCTCAATTATTTAGATTTTGCTTAATTTTTGAATAAATTAATTAGCTTAATGTGCATTTTTATTATTTCCATTTTCTTTTGTATTTTTGTGAAATTGTCCTTGTCACGTGGTCCCCACGTGGCCGAGTTGAGGTGGACGCCTATGCTCCTCGAATCCTAGTATATCATTCACATCCAATCAGGATTATCATCCCTGTTGATTTTAATTAACTCCACACATAAGATCCAAGGGTATTTAGGTTTACTAGTGGGGATCAAGCCCCAAGGTTGATTGTTTAGCGTGATCGAACCAGATCTCGATCATTGCTCATTTTGGTTACTGATCTGGTGGTGGCGGCGGAAAGGAGATCCTATAAATTTTGCTAGAAGTCTATTTTCACGTCATACGGGTTGTAGAATCTCAAGTCGGTAAATCGTCTTGAGACCACGTGGCGTGGAGTCGGCTCGAGTAAAAGTCTTGGGGTCCCTTGGTTAAGAACTAAAGTAAAGAATACGGGTAAAGAGAGAAAAGGGGGTAGAAGGAAGAGAGAACCCCGTCCCGTGTTACAAGACCACGAGTCTGTGTGAGGGGTGAGGTCTCAGATTGGCGAGACGTTGCAAGTGGAGTCCCGCAGGGGTCAGTCCTTGGACCTATACTGATTCTGGTTTATGTAAATGATCTCCCAGAGGGTATAGATTCGTTTCTCTCAATGTTTGCCGATGATGCAAAAATTATGAGGAGGAGTGAAACTGAGGATGATAGTAGGAGGCTACAAGATGACCTAGACAGACTGAGTGAATGGTCCAACAAATGGCTGTTGAAGTTCAACCCGAGTAAATGCAAAGTAATGAAACTAGGCAATGGAAACAGGAGGCCAGACACAGGATACAGAATAGGAGATGAAGTACTTAATGAAACGGACAGAGAGAAAGATCTAGGAGTTGATATCACACCAAACCTGTCTCCTGAAGCCCACATAAAAGAATAACGTCTGCGGCATATGCGAGGCTGGCTAACATCAGAACAGCGTTCAGGAACCTGTGTAAGGAATCATTCAGAATCTTGTACAC
>WNGS01052237.1:0-23139 GCA_020271785.1 Procambarus virginalis
CCTACGACTGTAACTCTACACTTCAGTATAAGTACTCCTTGGCACCAAAAATGCAACAATCACTCACCTTTCACTGCGTCTTTACCTAATGACAACAAAAACCAAACACTCCTACCAACTCTCTACAAGTAATCAACCAGAACTTCCCTTCCCATCTGGAAGCTCGCTACCCTGATATCTTCAGTTCTTCTGGGTTTAACTGCCAGGATCCTTCGCAGCTCTCTCAGGTTGATACACCATGAAGTCTTCCTTGAGCAACTATGGTGCTTCACCACTTCTACTAGGTTCTCCACAGCTCTCCTGGCTGCTACACCATGAAGTCTTCCACTAGCAACAATGGTGCTTCACCATGGTATCACAGAAGCATGTGAGACTTCATTCCACTACTCCGCTTCTCATAGCTTGAGGTTTTCTTCCTCCCTGTATGGCTACTCTCTCACAGAGCTCAGTACTTTCCACTACCTTGGAGTCTCATCAACTCCTCACTCTGTGCTGGCTTCGAAGTTCTCAGCAACTTCTACCAAAGACAATCCACAGATTGTCTAGTCGAGGGCGCTCTCCCTCTGACAGAGACTGATCAGAGCGCTCCCATGGCCCACGATAATGTCTCTGGGTGGCTTCACAAACGCTCCTTGCCGTCCAGGACTTGAGACCTCAAAGTTCCCAGCTCGATTCCACAGCTGGAACGTCTGCACACTTCCTTTCTCTTGAAGGAATATCCAACAGGTGATCCTCTCCAACGGGAGCTCAAATGGAGCGCAGCTTCCTCTCACGATGTCTGGTACTCAAGTGGGGTCAGAGCCCTCCCGAAGCGAGCCTCACGCCCCCAGCAAATTATCCACATCTCATAACCAGTCATTTCTCTATTTTCTTATTCACTGCCCCACATTCTTAAACTCTCTCTAAAATTTACCCAATTATTTTTACATATGAATCTTCATGTCTGTATATCTCCGACCTCCAAGTCAGGTCAGGCCTGATAGAATAATTCTCAAAGGGGAGACACGTTTTTCGGCTGCCTGGGATCATAACACTCCCTCCCCCTTGTTTTTTGAGAATTATTCTAGTGGTTTGGCTCGAGATAACGCATCAGCTACTACATTGTCTCGCCCTCTTATGTGCGTTATCACCAGGTCATACTCTTGAAGCAATAAAAACCACCTAGTTAACCTTTGGTTTGCATGCTTCATTTTTCTCAGGAAAACTATGGGGTCATGGTCTGTATACACCGTCACTGGGTGTCCTCCCCACTCACATACACTTCAAAATGTTTCAATGCCATCACCAGGGCCAAAGTCTCTTTCTCGACCGTACTGTACGACCTCTGGTGCTTAACGAACTTCTTCGAGAAGAAGGACACAGGGCGGTAAATTCCATCATTCTGCTGCATCAGTACAGCTCCAGCCCTTATATCACTGGCATCTACAAATAACGTAAACGGCGCTCCAAAATTGGGCGACACTAGTACAGGCGCCTCAGTCAACAGTCTTTTGGTCTTTTCAAACGTTTCTTGTGCTGTTCCATTCCACTCCCACTTCTTGCTCTTTGATAGCAAACTCGTCATAGGAGCGGCTAAGGTGGAGAAATTTCTGCAGAACTTCCGGTAATATCCAATCATACCGAGGTATCTCAATAATTCTTTCTTACTACTGTGCACCGGGAAGTTGTCAATGGCTTCCACCTTTGTTCGTACCAGAGTAACCTCGCCTTGCCCTACCATATATCCAAGGTACTCCAGGCGGGCTCTCCCGAACTCGCTTTTTGCTAAGTTGATCGTCATGTTGGCCTTCTCCAGTCGATCAAACAAATCTATAAGTCGATCCACGTGATCCTTTCAGGAATCAGCGAATACTACAATATCATTGATGTACACTGCACATCCGGTCGCGCCTTGTAATACCTGATTCATTACTCGTTGGAAACAACTACCACTATTCTTCATTCCAAACGGCCACCACTTTATATTGGTACAAGCCGTCGGGTGTCATGAACGCTGAGATCCTCTTGGCCTCCTCGGACAGGGAAATCTGGTAGTATCCCTTCAGCAGGTCTATTTTCGAGACATACCGCGCACTCCCAAACCGATCTATGTAATCATCAATGCGTGGTATCGGGAACGAATCAGCGACCGTGACTGCATTCACTTTCCTGTAATCGGTGCAGATTACAGGAAAGCTATGTGCCATCACTCTTCTTCACGAGGAGGCACGGTGAATTCCAGTCACTGTCGCTAACCTCTGCCAAGTCGTTATCTAGCAGACACTTTACTTCTGCTCTCATCGCCGCTGCTTTCTCCGGGTTAACTCTGTAAGGGTGCTGCTTGATGGGGTCAGCACTCCCTACATTCACTTCGTGCACCGTTCCGCCGTGTCTTCTGGGCACGTCTGTGAATAACGACTTATTCCTCTGGAGGATCTCCACTAGTTAATGGCGTTGGTCATCCTCCAAATGACCCAGACGCTCACCTATTTTGGCCAGGCTTTCCGTATTCGATATCTTCGCACCATCGGCCTTCTCTAACTTACAGTTCTCTTCTTCTATTCCTTTGTCGTCTCCCACACAAAGCACAGTCGTCAGTGACGGGGTTTCCATCTGTTCTTCATCGCCTAGAGGCTTATTTCTCTCATAGTACCTCTTTATCATGTTCACGTGGCAAACCTGTGACTTCTTCGGACGATCTGGCATATGTATTATACAATTCACATCCCCTAGTGCCTTCTGGATGGTATATGGTCCACTCTACTTATTGTTTCCACCCTCCATTTCCTCGTCTTCTTCTCTTCACGTCCAGAGTCAGACATCTACTGTCTGTACCTCCTCCGTCGTCTTCACACTTCTATCTACTGTCATTATAATTCCGTCTCCTGTCATCATACTTCACTCCCTCGTCTTCACCAACGATCCTCCCTTTCGTCTCCTCATTTATCCGAGACCTCATCCTGTTTGACTTCCATCGAGTCCTCGGCTTTCTTCTATTCCTCCATGCTTGTATCATCATCCTCTTCCCACACTTCTCACCTATATATAACTCCTTTTCTTCGCCTTCAACTCTTCTTCGTTCCCTAAAAGTTCCTTCGAGCACTGTACTACATCCAACAGCACTCGATCGTACATGTCGCTTTACCTCTCCTAGAGTGCTCGTAAGCATCTCTCCACACATACTGTCTCTTCTCCTTTCATTTTCTCGGCTATTACTCTTCTTCACTATCTCTCCTCCACGTTCTCTGTGAACATGTCAACTCCTGACACCTCAAACAACTTAACTCCACTATCCATATGCTTCTGTGCTCGTGGACAACTTGACGCTCTACTCCCGTCCTCAGTATGACCACATCCTTCCTCACTTCTGCTCAGCACAGTTTCATTCACCTGCCGGCTCTTAATTTTAGCGGGCTGGGCTCTACTCAGGTCCGCTCTCTTCACAGTATTCTTCTTTAGCTGCGTCATCTTCACTCCTGACCTCACGGAGACTCATCTTCCTCAGCCGGACCTTCCTCAAATAATCAAGCTATATCTACGTCGATATCTTTTACCGGATGAATCGACACCGTCTCATTTTCTCCAGCGTCTTCCTCGTCGGCCACCTCTGCCTTCATCACTACCGCGACAGGGTACTCAATGGCTTGGCGGTCTCCTGACTCATCTCCTCGGATGTCAGTGAGGTTCACACTCTCCGGTGTCCCACCCGTGCCGTTGCCTTCTGGGCACTCCCCTGGCACAGTCTCCACCATGACTGTTGGCAACACCTTTGTCCCGCACAAGTCATTCCCCAGGATCACTTGGACTCCTGGAACAGGTATGTTGGGTAATAGCCGAGAAAAGTAATAGAAAGGTAAAAGTAATAGAAAGAAAAAGTAAAGAGTAATAGCCGAGAAAATGAAAGGAGAAGAGACAGTATGTGTGGAGAGATGCTTACGAGCACTCTAGGAGAGGTAAAGCGACATGTACGATCGAGTGCTCCCAACATCACCTCCGCCGACAAATAATCTGACTTCAACTGGACAGCACACACGGGCATGTCGCTCTTACACAACCCATGAACCTTTATCCTTCTACTGCCAGCTAACAGTCGATCGTTTCCGATTAGGCCTCTCAGAATCAAGCTCTGATTGGCTCCAGTATCCCGGAGGATACTAACCTCCACCTCGGGTTGACCCTCTATGCCGACCCAACCTTTACTAATGAACGGCCTATACCGCTCGTTCATCAAATCTACCTTCTGTGGTTTGTCTTGTTTTGCATCAACGTACTTCTTCCGGGGATCACATGTGGTCAGGGTCACGACTCTCTTGACCTGCCGACAATCGCGCATCATGTGACCCGATCTGTTGCACTTGTAACACCTCATTTGGGAGAAATCTCTCCTATACGACCCCTAGTGGCTCTGACTCCGCCCACTCGTATTGGAGTTCCTTGGGCCAGACGTACTACTCATACTCTGTGGAGCTTCATTGGACTCTTGTCTCTCCTCTGCACATTTTTATTTTCCTACTTACCTCCAGCAGGCAGACTCGACAACTTTCCTTCCTGGGGCTTAAAACTAGCTGGTCTGCTTGTCTGCCCCCCAAAACTTCTTCCTCCTCAGACTCCACCGGGTCTGCTATTGCTGCGTATCGCCTCGCTTCTCACTCTGTTCTCCCTCAAGCTCTTGTATGCTTCAGTAATCATATCTGCCCTATCTGCGGCATCTTTCACCTCCTTTACCCCCGCTTCTTGGATCTTGAACTTTGTTTCGGGATGCATCATTTCTAGGAACTTTTCCATGACCATCAATTGCTTCAGGTCAGCGTAAGATCTAACTCCGGCAGCCTCAATCCATTTCTGGAATGGTCTTTCCAGATCCCTTGCTGTCTCAGCAAAAGTACATGCTCCAACCTTCACCATCTCTCTGAAGCGCTTCCTATAAGCTTCTGGGGTTAGCTGAAACGAGCGCAGTATGCTGCTCTTTACTGTGGCATATCCTGGCACTCTTCCAGTGACAATTGGGTGTATGCCTCCCTGGCTGCACCGGTCAATCTTAACTGGACCACCTGGGCCCATTCCTCCTGTGGCCACTGCTTGATGCTGGCTACCTTTTCACAGTGCTCAAAAAAGCTTTCCGCTTCTTCGGGAACACAAGGGAATGTCCTTCTCCCTAACCCTAACATCTGGTGAGTGGAATACCTGGGTGGTGCTCTCTGGCAACCCATGTTCAATCCTTTGTTCAGCCAAGGTTCTATTCGCTTCTATCTGCATTTGTTTTGTTCTCTCTTTTTCTTTTTCGACCTTTAGTCTTGCTTTCTCTTTTTCTTTCTCCATCTCTAGTCTTGCTTTCTCTTTTTCTACCTCCAGTCTGGTTTTCTCTTTTTCACTCTCTGCTTCATTTTTCATCTGGAGTTCCAATTTCATCTTTTCCAGCTGGAACTGTCTCTCCTTGTCCTCACGCTGCATCTGGAGCTCTAACTGAAATCTCTCCAAGCTCCTATTCCGGCCACTCCTGCTACTGCGCTTACTCTTGCTGCTTCTACTCGATCCCTGGGAACTCACTTCATCCTGCCCATCATCCTCCTTTCCACTTTCAGCTCCTTTTTGGGTTCCTTGTTCTGCCGCTTCATTTTTGGCTCTTAACTGCCTCAGGATCTCATCCTTCATCCCAGCTACTTTAGATGCTTTCAACCTAATGCCATATTTTTCTGCTATTTGTTTTAATTGATCCCTCGTGCCACCTTCCAAGTCCTCAGGCTTACCTGATTCCACAAAAGCTTGCACCTTATCCATCTTGTCCTGTGAGTCTTCCCAGAGAGAGAATATACACCTGCGGTCACACAGTGTATCTATTTCAACAACAAAAAAATAAAAATGTTTATTTAGGTAAGGTACATACATAAAAGTGATTGTACAGAGTGATGGAGTTATAGATAGGGCTAGTACATACAATGCCTAAAGCCACTATTACGCAAAGCGTTTCGGGCATGAAAAACTTAAATGACTAAGGCTTAAGACTAATTGAGCATAAGGAATAAAATGAGTTGAGAAAAAAAAACAGTTAAGAAGGGGGAACATGGCTGAAAAAGCAGCACAAATACAATTCGGTCGACAAAACAGCGTCATTTAAAACAAAAACAGACATTGGTTGACAATAGAGGGGTAAGGCAGGTTACAGGGAATTTATTAGGTATAGCTTCGTTTTTCTCTTAAACTGGTTGAGAGAGGTACAGTCTTTAACATGGTTGGGAAGGTCATTCCACATTCTGGGTCCCTTGATTTGTAAAGCATTTCTAGTTTGATTAAGTCGTACTCTAGGAATATCAAAACTGTATTTATTTCTGGTGTGGTGCTTATGGGTTCTGTTACAACCTTCTATGAAGCTTTTGAGGTCAGGATTGGCATTACAGTTCAGCGTTTTATATATGTATAATACACATGAGAGAATGTGCAGTGACTTAATATCTAACATATTCAGAGATTTGAGTAGGGGTACCGAATGATGTCTGGGGCCAGAGTTGGATATTGTCCTAATAGCAGCTTTGTGTTGAGTGATTAGAGGACGTAAATGATTTTGGGTAGTAGAACCCCAAGCACAAATACCATAGTTGAGATATGGATAGATGAGGGAGTAATAGAGAGTCACCAGGGCAGGGCGGGGTACATAATATCTGATCTTAGAAAGAATGCCAACAGTTTTTGAAACTTTTTTAGATATATTTAGAATGTGTCCCCGGAAATTCAGCTTGTGGTCAATGAGAATGCCAAGGAATTTGCCATCTAATTTGTTACAAATTTGGGTATTGTTTATTTTGAGATTTATATGATTAGAGGATTTATTGCCAAACAGAATATAAAAAGTTTTGTCAATGTTAAGGGTGAGTTTGTTAGCAGTTAGCCAAAGATGGACTTTCTCTAGCTCAGTATTCACTGTGGCATTTAGAGCAAGGGGGTCAGGACTGGAGTAAATGAAGGTTGTGTCGTCAGCAAACAGAATTGGTTTGAGGTGTTGGGAGGCATTAGGAAGGTCATTAATGTAGATGAGAAAGAGGAGAGGGCCAAGTATGCTGCCCTGAGGAACACCAATGTTGATGGGTAGGGTGGGAGAAATTGAATTATTCACAGAAACATACTGGAGCCTGTCAGTAAGGTAGGATTTGAGGTATTGCAGGGAGTGTCCTCTGACTCCATAATGATGTAATTTAAGAAGAAGGTTTTGGTGGTTGACAGTGTCAAAAGCCTTTCGCAGGTCCACAAATAACCCAACAGGGAACTCATTTTTATCAAGAGCTGTATGAATCAAGTTAATCACACTAATAAGTGCATCATTAGTGCTTTTTTGGGTCTGAAGCCATATTGGCAAGAGCTAAGTATATTGTGTTTGGCTAGATAAGAGTAAAGCTGCTTGTAGATTAATTTCTCAAATATTTTTGACAGGTTAGGCAGGATTGATATAGGTCTGTAGTTGTTAACATCTGTGAGATCACCACATTTGTGTACCGGGGTTACTCTCGCTTTTTTTAGAATATCTGGAAAGGTTTGGAGTTCAAGTGACTTGTTGAAGAGCAATGCAATTGCAGGGGCTAAAGTTCTGGAGGCTTTTTTGTAAATTAAAGTTGGTATTTCCTCAAGGGCACTAGACTTGGTTTTAAGGGAAAGGATTATCTCATTGACGTCAGTGGAATTAATAGGCTTTAAGTACAGAGACTGTGGATAGTTACCTGTAAGATAGTCGTTAACATCAGTACTGGAAGATGGAATATCGTTCGCAAGGGATGAACCAATAGAAGAGAAGAACCTATTGAACTCAATAGCAGAATCAGAGGCTGAAAGCTGACCATCGTTATTGGACAGGAGTGTATGTTTGTTATTTAGAATCTTCTTTGATCCCAATATTTGTGAAATTGTGCTCCAAGTTTTTTTAATGTTGCTCCTTATTTGGGTAAATTTATCCTCGAAGTATTTAGTTTTAGCTCGTCTAATTATCTTAGATAGCAATAACGAGTAATTCTTTGAGAATTCTTTGGAGACAATACCTAATCTATACTTCTTCTCAAGGTCATGTTTTTTATTAATGGATTTAAGTATTCCCTTTGTTAGCCAGGGATTGTTTAGCCTTTTGGTTGTGACTTGTTTTGTAAGCATAGGACAGTGGGTGTTATAAAGGCTAAGAGTTTTTTGAAGAAAAGATTGCACTGCTAGGTTGATGTCCCCTATGTTACCTAACTCGGACTCCCAATTGACATTATCAGCAGCAGTTATAAAATTGGCTAATGCAGTTTCATTGTGCAGCCTAAAACTTAGCTTCCTTGATTCTAGAGGTGGTTTGCTAATGTTAGTTAAGAGAAATGTGGGGTAATGGTCTGTAGTGCTATCGGTGATTATACCTGAAGTAAGTGGAGAGGTTAAGTTTGTCCAGATGTGATCAAGAGACGTGGCAGTACTATCAGTGATTCTAGTAGGTCTAGTGATTAAGGGTATGAGGAAGCAGGAATTCATACAGTTAAGGAAGCTAACAGTAGTAGGGTGTTCAGGCTCGCAGAGGTCAATATTAAAGTCCCCTGCGATAATTAGATGGTTTTTGTTCAGTCTGTTATCGAGTATTAGGTTTCTGAGGTTTGAGTTGAATTCGGATACATCAGTGTTAGGGATTCTATAGACTGCACCCACAGACAGGACAGACTCGGCACCCTTGACTCTGAAGCTAGCGAAGATATACTCCCCACAGGAGTCTCTAGTTCTAATTTCTTTTAAGCATGTAAGTTCATGGTGGTAGTAAAGAGCAATACCACCACCTCTCTGAATTTGACGACAGTTGTGAATTGCCGAGTAGTTAGGCATGTTAAAGAGTTGAGTAGTGTCCTCTTTCAACCACGTTTCAGTAAGTATAATAAAAGAGAATTTGTTGTCAACAGTTTCAATCAAGGCACTAACATCATCGAAATGTTTACCTAGGGATCTAACGTTCAGGTTGATTACAGAGATATTGTGATTATGAGTTAATACATTGTTAACATCTTGTGCTGCAAAATAACTGCAATTTAGATCATTAAAATGATGATTGTCATAGATAGTGGATAAGAGGTTTAGTTCAGGGTCTATACTTGACTGCATAAAGAGGCTGGTTGCAGGAAAACAAGGCAGTTGTGGCAAATACAAAGTCGAATTAAGCTATAAGTGGGGAAAAAATATATAAACAAGACTATACAAAACAAACACAAAATGAACAACAAAGAAAAAATGAGGTAGCTAACAAGGGTCTTACAAGGGTACAATGGAGTAAGGGAGTATGGTGAGGCTAGGCAACCTAGGTAGTAAATGAACTCAGAGAAAAAACATATAAACATAGACTATACAATACAAAAGGTATAGATATACAAAAAAAAGATATAAACAAAACTATACAATACAAAAACAAAATGAACAAAAAAGAAAATTGAGGTAGATTGCTTACAAGTATTCTCAGGTACACTGAAAGTAACAATATGCTATTTGAGACACAGGCAAAGCCAGGGGTACACTGGAGTAAAGGAGTATGGCGAGGCTAGGCAAACTAGGTAAAAGAAGAAATCAGAGAAAAAAGTTGAAAAATAAGTATAGGACAAATTTAAGCAAATGATTATATAATATAACTAGTTCAGTTATGACTGTACAACTATTAAGACCTAAAGGAATAATTAAGACAATTAATTAAGTCCAGTAACAGACTAGTAAAGAGTAATTTAGAAATTCAGCTAAAAGTGAAACAAGGAGACTTAAGTTACCTAGCCCGCACTAGGTGACAAGGGTGTTAATTAAGTTGATTCATTGAGAGTGACAATAAGGTGAGGCAAACCACTTTGGGAGAGGAAAGTGTTGAGGTTCTCTTCATTAGTAATTGTAAACATTTTCCCCTCAGCAGTCTTTCTCACTTTAATCAATCCATCTCTTACAAAGCACTGATGAATCGCCTCTGGGTTTTGATGACGGATTTGACGCAGGCGGTAGAGGAGTTGCTGTCTTTTCCTAGTCAAGCACTCGTTGATGTATATTCCCTTCCGTTGGGATGCAGCTGACCGAACAAGATGCGATTTCAAGGACTGGGAAGTCAGCTTCAGGCGAATTTTCCGCTGGTTTTGACCTGATGGATTCTTTTTGCCTACTCTGTAGGCAGCAATAATGTCTGTTTTATTTATAATGACCTGCAATTCGTTTTTTATGAGAGCCTGAGCTATTTCAACACATTTTTCACCTTCACGCTCCACAGGTATATCTTGGGAAGACATAATAACAGAGTCCAGCAGCTTTTGCTGATCTTGTTCTTCCTGGGAGACGGAACGTTGAGCGGATAATGTACTGATACATTCGGTCATTTTGTTGAGAGCTTCCTCTTGTTTTTTTATTGCTTCATCAGTTTTCATAAGATTGTTTTTCTCACGGAGATCATTCAAGTCATGCTGGAGTTGATCTTGGCTAGCCTTATAGTTTCTAATATCGTCGCGGAGGAGGGTTATTTCTTGTTGTTGACGATGGAGATTCGCACAGTTAGCTAGATTCTCATTTTGAAGACTCAAGATGATAGCATTTGAGACTCAAGGACTAGGCACAACTTTTTAAACCACTGATTCTCGGTCCAGTTCAGGAACTCCGGTGAGGGACCGGAAGCTCGCTTGAATTGCATAAACTGGGATGTTAGCATGTTAATGGGAGAGGATTGAGAGGACCCCAGAGTATCAGAATGACATTCGTTCTGTAGCTCGTAAGAAAACTCCTCTCTACAAAAAGAAGAACATCCTAACCTCCAGACGAGGTGGTGCTATATTGGCAGCTCTGCTACCTTTGGCTGTATCATTAATTTCCTCCCTAATAAGGTAATTACGTAAATAAGTAACGAGAGGAAAAAAAAATGGTGAAGGAATATTGTCTGGTACCACGATTCATAGCTGAAAAATATTTATTTAATAAAAACAAGAACACATCACCGCCTCTTAATGAGGAAGGACTGTCCTCCCCCAGTAGAGAAAGTAAGTCCTTCTCTTTAAAAAACGAAAGCAATAGTGTTGGCGGTAGCTGTAACCACTCCAGCTGTGACTCTATCGATGGTGATGGGGGAGTGGGGGGGTGGACGCTCTCTCCTCTCACCTGACAACAAGAAGATATGAGCAACGTTGCCACAAAAGCTCCTCCAGACGGGTAGGCTTACTCAGACGACCATTAAATGACATTGGTCCTACCGCCGCCGCCGTCGCCGCCGCCGCCGCCGTCGCCGCCGCCGCCGCCGCCGCCGCCGCCGCCGCCGCCGCCGCCGCGGGGCCGTCCTTTAAACAAAAAACGCGGCCCGGGCGGTGCGGGCGCACCCCTTTTTTTTTTTTTTAAAAAAAGAAGGGAACATTAGATACTACCACCCGAAATGCGTGTAATTGTTGCTGGACACACTCCCCATAAAGCCACCGTCACGAGTCAAAATCCAAGTCTGGATAACTTAATAAATGTGAATTTTAAAATTGAGGAAAATCCACATGTCAAAACATTATTGAACATGTTTGAACAAAACAGCCAACAGGTGATATGGGATTCCCATGGAAATTTATTAAAACCTGTGCGAAATTTAAATATTTTACATATAATTAAGACTTTAGCCTTTACTAAAGGACAGTTTAGGACAACTGACAAGGGGATGTAAGGATTTTACTGAAGGTAGCTGGCATAGAGCCGACCTTCATACGTAATGATCGTGCCAGATCACAGTTAAAAGGGGGGAGGGGCATCCATAGGAGACCCCATTGGGACCCATATTGAAGACCTATATGAACCACACCTTAATCGTCACTATAGTCAGTTGTGTGCTCACCATGGAGCAAGCTTCCAGTCCCCCTCCTCCTGCAACTGTGGAAGACAAATCTCCTCTATTGAAGAAGTTGGTTGCTACTCAACGGTACTACAAGTATGTCGAACACAAAAGTAGATTGATATACGCATTGTGGGATTGTTACGACCGCCTTGTGTTGAGTGCTCCCCCAGAACGATTTTTTAAGTCATTTGGGGAAACGGTGAAACGTTATGAAGAATATTCATCCCAGGAAATCCAGACGGAGATATGGCAAATGGAAAAATTAATCTTCCAACATCGAGACCAGGTTACAGCCTTCGAGTCTGGGCGGAGTGTCTATGGGCTTATAAGGTGAGGAATGTGGACTCTACCCCAACACCCCTACTTTCCTCCCCCTCCAGGAGGGGAACGCAGGTGTATTTAAAGGCCCCCACCGTCGCTCCTGGTCACTGTAGCTATCGTTGTCGAGACCCTCCTCACACTCGCCCTCGCCATGTCCTTGTCGTCCATAAAGTCGATAGACGACGACATCACCGACACCCACGCCTTTGGGGTCGGCGATGTTATTGTGTACGACCTCCCCGCTGCCATTGTGCGACCTTATGGACTGGCAAGCGTGATTTGGAAAACGTATACGTACGCCCGTGTGGAACGTGTTGGTCTGACTAATGTCAACAGGGCCACAATACGTTATCGGTCTACCCCAGGGGACATTGAAGTGAAGATAGCCCCCCTACCCTCTGACGGTCAAGATATGGTCGAAGAACCTGTCTTATTCTTCAGACCCACCATCGTGGCGCTAATTTCTGCATTCGGTGCAGGAGCACCCTTCGAGTCCAACCCTATAGCACAAGAACAAGTACAGACTTCGGCTGACACACACTACATCGCCAACGTCACCCTGGATACAGCCAGAAATCGCCTATTCTGGCTTAAAGAGGCCCTAACGAAGGTGGGCAACCTCATAATACGAAGCCCAACCATGTTTCGACTAGTGGTGCCCCATGGGTTAGGGGCTTCCCTTGATGGTATGGACAACTGGCACAAGGACATCGGACCCATGCTGATCTCTCTTCACCGTGAATTGAGCAAGCATAACAAGGAACTTGTCATATTAAAACGCCCCACACCTGTTACCCCATCAATGGCACCCCTCCCGATCGATGACCCCAGAGGAGAGGGTGATAGTACAACTATCACCCTGGACGCTGTGGTGGAGGAGGGGGTCTCCACCCCAGGAACCTCTTCTCGTTCTACACAGCCAGCACCACCAGCTACCCCCAGGAAGAAGAGACATCTACAGGAATATACATCCAGCACCACTTCAACTACCCCTCCACCTCCCCCCACATCATCTGCAGCGGTCAAACGCCGCATCGAAACCACTATCGACATCGATCCCCGCCCGAATCACCGTATCGAGTCCATCCTCGATGGAGAGTCACAGGAAATATTCCTGTTATCCTCTCCCCCGAAAAAACAACGGAAGCTGTAACCACCCCCCAGGGAAGAAGAGGTGGTAGCACCACCAACAGTAACAGCAGCAGCAGTTGCATCATCTACAACAGCTCCTGCGGTGATGACAGTAGCAGTAACAGCTCTAGTTGTGGTAGCAGTGGTAGTAGTAGTAGCGGTGTCGGTGGTACGAACAGCTTCAGCAGCAGCAACAGCAGCAGCAGCGACAACAGCAACAGCAGCGACAACAGCAACAGCGGCAGCACCACTACCGTCAGCAGTAGCAGTTGCATCATCTACAACAGCTCCCGCGGTGGTGACAGCAGCAGCAGCAGCGGTGTCGGCAGTAGCAACAACGCAGCAGCAGCAGCAGCAGCAGCAGCAGCAGCAGCAGCAGCAGCAGCAGCAGCAGCTGTTCTTTTAAAGTAATTTTTTGTTGTGGGACTCTTTCCCCTGTTGTAGTTTCTTTAAAAACAAATATTTCCTTTGTACTTTAATAAAATAAAATATAAGTAGTGTTGTTTTATTTCCCTCAATCAGTTCTTAAGTGCACAATGGCCGAGGAACATTACGTATATCTTACCAGCCTCGACCAAGGAGATTTATACAACAACACAAGTTCGGCATTTACAAACACCATCCCTACACTACATTTAAACCCTTCCATAAAACATGAGGTAGCTTTAGTCAACATACTTCTACCCAGACGAATTAACGCCATAATTAAGGATGAGGGGGAGTCTGCCATAGATATCTATGCTACTTTTAAACGTGGAACTCTTTCTAAAAGTCCAGAACATCTAATTTACACCTTCCTCCCCAAAACCAACATATTATCGAGAAACATCAAATACATTACAGAAGAGATTAGCCGGCAAATAATCACTGACATGAAACTAAGTTTCAGGAGTGATTTCAAAATATACTTCCCAAATACAGAAGCAATCCTCACCTATGACCAATCTTTAGAGCGTGTATTACTAGCTTCAACTCTTAATAATGAAGGTACTGGCTCGTTATATTCTCTCAGTCTTCAATTTAAACACAGAATAGCTAATGTACTTGGTTTTGACAGCGGTCGCAAATACACCATTTATCGGGCAAAAACAGATGACATTACAACAGCCTCCAAGGTTGTGGGCTCATTCCCTCCAGACAATGACGGGGGTTGTGATTATTTACTCATCTATAGTGACGTCATCGAGCCGGACCGATATGGGGGGCAGATTGTAAATATCTTGGACGCAATCAGTTATCATGACTCATATTCTAGAGGAGCTCATCCCCTAGTGTACAAGACATTAAATACTAACACGTTGGAGAAAGTAAGTATTAAAATAACAGATCAGTTTGGGCGAATGGTTAGTTTTGAAGATGGAAGGTCGGTTACGGCGGTCTTGCATATCCGTCCTAAAGTATAGCAATATAAACTATAAATATATATATATATAGAAGTGTTTACCACAACTTTCGGTTATTGTACGAAGAGGTGTCGGTATGCGAGTACCGTTCATCCCCCCTCTCAGAGGGAGTTTGGGAGATCTTCCTCCCCCCCTCTAGGAGACATGGGATGAGAGGGGGGCGATGAATGACATACGCACATTCCAAGCACCTTATCTCAGATCTGGCGGTGTTTTTTTTGGGACCTTGGCTGGCTTGGCTCGACGGGCCATACCATTTTTCATGAAAGCTGTAACACCGAGTGCAATCGATTTTGGGAAAAATGTTCTTGGTGATTTAACTAGTGGTAAACGGGATGTAAGAGTGCTCTGAGAACTCACGGTATTGATGCTCTTAAAACTGTGGGAAAGAAACTGGTAACAGGTGGGAAAATTAAACGACTCTCTAGGAGAATAAAAAAAAAAAAAAAAAATGTAAACGAGGTCTTGGGTATAAAAATGACGTATTTTCCCTAACGTAAGCAGTCATACTTTACCTTTTCGGGGGGATCATGGCGGGGCTAGTGGAGCTGGGATGAAAATTCCATTAGAATATTATAGCTCCAGTATTATTGACCAATTTCCTAGAAGTAACAGAATACGTAATGTGGAAAGTTCAATTGCCTCTACACAGCAAATAGACATTCTACCTGTCAACCTCCCCATTAATCAACGCTTGCGGGATAATTACTTAGAATTCCGCATCCCCGGAACCCAGGGCGCCTTCTTAGATCTAGCTAATATTGTTATAGACTTTAAGGTATCTTTAACGAAAGATGACGATACCACAAAATTGGAAGAGGATGACTATGTGGAATTTGTGAATGGGTTGTCAAATACCATGTTTTAAAGGTGTCCAGGTGTTTTTAGGAGAGCAGGTAGTTGAAACAAATTCTAATTTTAATTATTGGTCGNTGGCTTGGCTCGACGGGCCATACCATTTTTCATGAAAGCTGTAACACCTGCGCAATCGATTTTGGGAAAAAATGTTCTTGGTGATTTAACTAGTGGTAAACGGGATGTGAAGAGTGCTCTGAGAACTCACGGTATTGATGCTCTTAAAACTGTGGGAAAGAAACTGGTAACAGGTGGGAAAATTAAACGACTCTCCAGGAGAATAAAAAATAAAAAAAAAATAAAAAAATGTAAACGAGGTCTTGGGTATAAAAATGACGTATTTTCCCTAACGTAAGCAGTCACACTTTACCTTTTCGGAGGGGATCATGGCGGGGGCTAGTGGAGCTGGGATGAAAATTCCATTAGAATATTATAGCTCCAGTATTATTGACCAATTTCCTAGAAGTAACAGAATACGTAATGTGGAAAGTTCAATTGCCTCTACACAGCAAATAGACATTCTCCTGTCAACCTCCCCATTAATCAACGCTTGCGGGATAATTACTTAGAATTCCGCATCCCCGGAACCCAGGGTGCCTTCTTAGATCTAGCTAATATTGTTATAGACTTTAAGGTATCTTTAACGAAAGATGACGATACCACAAAATTGGAAGAGGATGACTATGTGGAATTTGTGAATGGCTTGTCAAATACCATGTTTAAAGGTGTCCAGGTGTTTTTAGGGGAGCAGGTAGTTGAAACAAATTCTAATTTTAATTATTGGTCGTTTATTAAATTAATTACCTCCCTACCCCCTTCAAAAATGTCTTCCTTGGGGAGACTTGGGGCCATTCGTAGGGACTGGAGTGATGACGGTATAATCCCTAACGAATTTACAAATACATTTTTCACCGGAGCAACCGCCACGGATAAAAAATTTATGAGCAATTTAAAAGAAAAAGGTTTGTCAATGTGTTTTCCCCTAGTATTGGATGTAACAACCCTAGACCAATTCATATTAGATAATATAGATGTGCGTCTAAGATTGGAGCTCTCTCCACACGCTTGGGTAATAAATACAAGTGTAGTCGATGGCTCTAAGTATCGCCTGCATATGGATTATGCTAAGTTATGGGTAACACGGGTGTTCCCCTACCCAAGTGCCTACCTTGCCTTAAACAGCTCGCTGTTAGCATCTCCTGACCCCATAACCTATACTTTCAATAGAACCATTTCTAAAACATATGTCCTGGCGGGGAATCAAACCAGCCTCTTAATTGATCAGCCTTGGGCCCAAGTAATCCCTCAAAAGATATCATGGTAGTTGTTGCAATGAATTATTTCGCCGGTCTCCACCAAGGTAATGGATTATATTTTGAAAATGCAAAGCTGAAAAATATTGCTATGTATTTAAACAATAATGCAATTTATCGAATTGGGGGTGATTTCGACAACCATTACTCCCGTCTTTATTACGAAACTTTGAAGACATTAGGGCTAGAGCGTGATTCGCTACTAGCCTATGACACCTTTAATAAGGGGAGATCAATATTCGCCTTTGACTTAAGCACCATTCAAACAAAAGATTCCCTCCCTGTGGAGAAATCTGGCAACTTGCGTATGGAGCTTGAATTTGGTAGTGGTGTTACATATAACAGACTGGTTTTACTGTTTGGAGAAACGACAGGAGTACTATCCATCGATGGACAAAGAACTGTTCTATGTGACGTGCGGCTTAAAAAACATAATGAATTGTTATGATATAAATATTAATTTAAAAAATAATCTAGGGGATCGAGTTGTCTACCTGGGGTGTTACAACGCGGATGAGGTTGAATATTTAAATATCTCGTCAAGAAAACCTATCGTCTTCATAAGTAATATTTTACCGTCACACAGTAGATTAACCATGGGTCATTGGGTAGCTATTTATGTTGATAAAGTTAAACGTCGAATGTTTTTTTTCGATAGTTATGCAATGCCGGTGGTTACTTACGGACATTATTTTCAAGGATTTATTAAAACTAACAAAATAACAGAGGTGTATGGAATGTGGTACAGACTCCAAAGCGATTTTACTCTCGCTTGTGGACTCTATTGCATCATGTTTGTTCACAGAATAAGTCATCTGGGGTTGCCTTCATCGGTACATTACTTCCATAAAGTATTTTCCAGCGTTACTTTAAAATTAAACGATAAACGAGCCCTCGCTTATGCGAGACGATATTTTCCTATGAAACAACATTGTGTTAGGACATTTTGTAGGGGAGTAGGGGTTGGTTCTTATAGGTGGTGTAGAGAATATTTTTGTTAGGTAGGCAACCTACCTAATAGGAAGTACGGCCTATAAAAACACCTCCCACCCACAACCTCTCCAGAAGACAAAACAACCTCAAACATCCTACAATGGAAGGTGTCTCCCCCCAAACAACTACAGGGAAGATTGAAGTCCTTGAGGGACCTGGTTAGTATTACCCTCACTTTCTGGTAAAGATTTAGTTTTCCCTCATTAAAAAAAAGATTGTACATCCTCTATTTTTCATTCTTATTTTTTCCCCCAGTGCAATTCTTGGGACCGGTCCACTTTTGTAAAGTAGTAATTCTACAAGGGAGATCTCCCCCATCCAAGAGGCTGTTACGTAGTCTACTTGACAACACCCGCTGTAGAGGACTCAAGGTCGCCCCTGCACGGAGAGAGGTATGTACTAGCCATTCTTAGAAGGAAATAAAATATTTTTCCAATAAAAACATATGGAGCTATAAGAAACCCTTTTAACCGTCATAAATTATTTTCCACATCTCTTTCCAGAACACTTCAGATGTGACTGGGGGGGAAACTCACCCAAAAGGCCTCCACCCAACTCACCCCTCACCCCCAAGAGAGGGGGGTGGGGGTCAAGGCCTTCCCCCACTCACCACAGACGGAGAGACATCAGAATTCTACTCAGATGAGGATGGGGAGGTGGGGGGGGGGAGTGAGGAATAAGAGAGAGGGGCCCATAACTACAATTAACTATTATAATTAACTTCTTATACATCATTGTTGTGATTTTACCTAATAAAGTATTAATAAAATTCTTTGTTTTTTAATACTCCTTAAATTGAAATTGAAATTGAAATTGAAATAAGTTTATTGATGTAAAATACACACAAAGGGATGAGGTAGCTCAAGCTATTCTCACCCCGTTCAGTACATCGTGTTAATACATACATATACACACATCACAAACAATAATCATATTACCAAACATTCTGAGAGATAAACATATACATTTCCTCCTTCATGAGAAGTATGATATCAGACGTACACAAATACTTTTATGACCTAGGTATACTGTATAGACAATTTGCAAGAGACATGCAGATAATTCAACAAAATATTACAGTCTTGGTGCAAAATTCTTATATCTCTCAAGAATTTCATCAACCTTTCCGTTGTGACACATCCAGGCTATTTGTTCAGGAACAGTCCTTATCTCAGTGTTTCTATATACATTAATCAACGGACAATCAAGAACATAATGGGCAAGGGTGTGAGACCTTAACATACCACATAGTTTACACTTCGTGTCATTATCATGAACACCTATCCCATATTCCCAGTAATATTTGTACCCAAGCCTGAGCCGCATGTACACAGAGTCACTCCAAGCATTTCTCCTTTTACCATAAGTGAAATGGGTGTTTTGACTCACATACATGTAGTGTTGCATGGTTTGACTTCTCTCATACATTAGATCTCTCCTCTCCGCTCCTGCCTGTGCCTGAATATTTCTGATTTTGCTTCGAATTTGTCTCATTGTGAATTCACATTCAATGTCAGCTTGTGGTTTTGATGTGGCACGTTTGGCCAAGTCATCCGCCACCTCGTTGAGCACTATTCCAACATGAGATGGAATCCACATGAATTTCACACTATGTCCTTTCAGCTGTATCTCAGTTATTCTTCTCTTACAATCCTCACAAACTCCTTAAATGCTCTTATAAATATATATAAGAATCTGCTGCACCACCCAAGGTCGCCAAGTACGATATGGGTCTGAACTATAAGTGTGTCAGGAGGGCGTTGACCCTCTTACGGTTCACTCAAGGCCACACAGTACGAGGGAGGGTGGGGGACCCCACCTCTACTCAGACTAACCTGTTTTTTTTGTTACACCCGTCCCATGGCGGGGTGTGGCTGGCTCTCACCCGTGTTTAGTATACAATAAATTCATTTTTTTTACTTAAATATACTGTCTTACTACTACTGTATAAATGAACATATCCATACCGCTATATACATCAGTTATCTTGACCACTTCTACCCTCCCCCAAGATGACCCAATATGGAGTGGCACTATGTGGCACCCCGCTTCTGATTTCCTTATCTGATTTCTATACAAGGAGTGGGATGGGAAGACTGTATAAATGAACATATCCATACCGCTATATACATCAGTTATCTTGACCACTTCTACCCCCCCCCCAGATGACCTAATATGGAGTGACACCATGTGGCACCCCGCTTCTGATTTCCTTATCTGATTTCCATACAAGGAGTGGTATGGGAAGGCACGGATTACACTACTATATATATATATATATATATATATATATATATATATATATATATATATATATATATATATATATATATATATATATATATATATATATATATATATATATATATATATATATATATATATATATATATATATATATATATATATATATATATATATATATATATATATATATATATATATATATATATATATATATATATTCTTCCTCCTAAGTGAGCTGCTCTGTCTACCACTGTGAAGGAATAAAGCTTCACACAAACGTAAGCTACCGCTGGTGGTGGATGTTGTAGTTGCCCTGCTATATAATGCAATACACATTCCACATAAGCTTAGCAGATGAATCCAATTATATTAGTGTGTATGTATTTGTTTACAACTCTCGCTCGTGTCCTTATTGCTCTTCACCCGGGGGACCACTGTGAAGGAATAAAGCTTCACACAGACGTAAGCTACTGCTTGTGGTGGATTTTGTAGTTGTGCTCCTATATACTGCAATACACATTCCACATAAGCTTAGCAGATGGATCCAATTATATTAGTGTGTATGTGTGTGTATGTATTTGTTTCGCTTTAAACGGAATAGCCATATTAATATGATTTCAGACTATGCTCCATACCTCTACCGTAGAGGAACCTCAGACGGATCTTTCTCTTCTGTTCATCACCTGCCATCCACCTCAGGTTAGTTAGTTAATAGTAATTATTCTACCGCAATCTTGTATATATATATATATCTATATAAATAAAAATGAAAATGTTCATTTGTTCAAAATCGCTAGTCTCCGAAAGTTCTTCACCGATTGCCTTGAAATTTTCACACAACGTTCCATTCGCATCTGAGCGGGTTTTTATATACATATTATATAGATGTTACGTCGGTGACCGGGGAAAAAACAAGATTTTTTGAAAATCTATATTTTTCCTGTGTTTTTCATGTGAGGGAAATCTTAGGAACCTCTTTACCGATTGCTTTGAAAATTTGACACAACATTGCATTCAAATAGGCGAGTATTTTTATATACCTATTATATACATGCCTCACCTGTGACAGGAAAAAAAATGTTTTTTTTTTTAAACAGCGCCATCTGTAGGACGTAAGAGCAACACACGCTATAATCTCCAAAAGTTCTTCCCCGATTGCTTTGAAATTTTGACACAACGTTCCATTCGAATACGTGTATGTTTTTATATACCAACTATTTAGATGCCACACCTGTGACTGGTAAAACATGCATTTTTTTAAACAGCGCCATCTGTTGTACGTAAGAGCAACATACGATATACAAAATATGTAGGCCTATTATCCCATATTTCCTGATGTTTCTATATTGGAGCGGAGTCTTGAAGTGGGTAGAATATAGTTGTGCGTTAATTGGCTGTTGATTGCTGGTGTTGACTTCTTGATGTGTAGTGCCTCGCATATGTCAAACCGCCTGTTGTCACTGTATCTATCAATGAATTCTGTGTTGTTTGTTAAGATTTCTCTGGTGATGGTTTGGTTGTGGGAAGAGAGTATATGTTCCTTAATGGAGCTCTGTTGCTTATGCATCGTTAAACGCCTGGAAAGAGATGTTGTTGTCTTGCCTATATACTGAGTTTTTTGGGGCTTACAGTCCCCAAGAGGACATTTGAAGGCATAGACGACGTTTGTCTCTTTCAGAGCGTTCTGCTCCATATCTGGAGAGTTTTTCATTAGTAGGCTGGCTGTTTTTTGGTTTTATAGTAAATCGTTAGTTGTATCTTCTGTTTTTTGTCTGTAGGGATAACATTTCTATAACAATATCTTTCAGGACCCTTTCCTCCGTTTTATGAGCTGTGGAAAAGGAGTTCCTGTAAAATAGTCTAATAGTCTAAGACTTGACCTACTTGAGAAGGTTGGTATTATTAGGTAGTAATCAGGAAATGGGATACCACTTGATAAGCAGATGATAAAGTTCTGATAGTGTTGGAGTGCAACCTGACTGAAATAGTATAGAGTGTAGGATCCATTATTATTTTATGTGTGCATGTATTGTGTATGTGCTTTGTCCAGTAAATGTATTCAATTTTGCTGGTGTTTGCCCTTGTCCTAGTGAGGCTTCCCAGGAAGTAGGAAAAAAGGAGAGAGAGAGAAAGAACCAAGAACCTCAGCTGTTGACTGGGTAGAACGGAAAGCTAATGAGTCAAAGGGGATTGAGGAGATCATATCACATAAGGAGAGAGTGGGGAGTCACAGCGGCTCCAGTGGGTGTGTGCACGTGACAACGAGGCTAAGTAGTGAGCCGCATCCCTTAAACGTGTGACGTTGGGCCCCTCTCCAAGAGCCAGAAGCGCCCAGGGTGATCTCCTGGTAAAGTACAAGCACTCTACCGAGTTGTGGGTTGGGTTGTCCGTAGAGAAGGATCGACAACGACAAACACCCAACCCACAATACAATAAATGGGGGCCTGCCGGGAGAGTGAACTGACACACCCACACCCTGTCCAAGAGTGGTTCGTACACCCCTGTTGAAATAGATACACTGTGTGACCGCAGGTGTATATTCTCTCTCTTGGGAGACTCACAGGACAAGATGGATAAGGTGCTAGCATTTGTGGAGTCAGGCAAGCCTGAGGACTTGGAAGGTTGCATGAGGGATCAATTAAAACAAATAGCAGAAAAATGTGGCATTAGGTTTAAAGCATCTAAGGTAGCTGGGATGAAGGATGAGATCCTGAGGCAGTTAAGAGCCAAAAGTGAAGCGGCAGAACAAGGAGGGTGGGTGAGGTGCTGAGAGTGGGTGAGGCGCTGAGGGTGGGTGAGGCACTGAGGGTAGGTGAGGCGCCGAGGGTGGGTGAGGTGCTGAGGGTGGGTGAGGCGCTGAGGGAGGGTGAGCCGCTGCTGAGGGGGTGAGGCGCTGAGGTAGGTGAGTTGCTGAGTGAAGGTGAGTGCTGAGTGAAGGTGAGGCGCTGAGGGTGGGGTGAGGCGCTGAGGGTGGGTGAGGCGCTGAGGTGGGTGAGGCGCTGAGGGTGGGTTAGGTACTGAGAGTGGGTGAGGCGCTGAGGGTGGGTGAGGTGCTGAGGGTGGGTGAGGCGCTGAAGGTGGG
>WNGS01052248.1:11791-23330 GCA_020271785.1 Procambarus virginalis
CCAATTGCTCACATCAAAGGCCAGAGTGGCACCTTTAAAGAAAAGATCCTGCCACAACTGGAATTAACAGCCTTACTGTTAGGTGTAAGATTGGCTCATTATCTGATCAAGGCCTTACGCCACATCCACTTTAAAGAACAGTAGTTTGGTCAGTAATGAGGCAGTGCTACAGTGGGTTAAGAACAATACGTAAGAATCCTTACGTGAGTAACCGCGAGGAAATACAAGTTGTCAGCATGGGTCATAACTAAGATATGTACCCACTAAAGAGAATCCAGCTGACTATCTCTCCCGAGGACTGACTTTACGGCAATTAACAAGGGCAGAGATGTGGTTCAATGGACCTCAGTGGCTAATCAGCGACCAGTGGCCTGAACAAAAGCCACAAGTCATTGTGACCAATGTTACTGTTCCCACTGAGAACCCGGAACCACCTCGGACTTTGGTAATTGATCCTACTCGTACTCTTAACTGAACAAACTTATAGGTGTCACCCAAGTAGTGTTTGATTTTCTAAGAAAATAGAAATCAAGCATAAATTCCCTAATGCCCTAAGGTATTGGGTCAAAAGAGCTCAGATCGACACATTTGGGACAGAATTTGACATGTTCCAAAGAAGCTACAACATGATCTGGGTCTCTGGGTAGACACTGACAATTATAAATAATCAGATGCGGAGGCCGCTTACAGCACGCTGACATAGATCTGGAAGCAAAAATCCAATATTGCTCCCTCGTCACCACATAGTAAGCAAACTAATTGTGTAACATATACACAAATACTGCACTCTGCATGGTGGGGTATTAGATACTCTCACGGACTTAAGACAACAGTACTGGCTACCCCAAGGTAGACAGACAGTAAAATCAATAATCAAATCCTGTGTTATTTGCCGGAGATACGATGCCAGAGTGTGTCCATATCCTGGCCCTCCTCCACTTCCGAAGGAACGAGTCGTACATATACGTCCCTTTGAGACAACAGGAGTAGATTTCACAGGAGCACTAACACTGACAGGCACTAAAGACAAGAATCCAGTAAAAGCTTACATCTGTCTTTTTACTTGTGCCACAACAAGGGCAATCCATCTAGAAGTGACTCCTGATATGAGTGCCGATGCATTCTTACAGGCTTTTCGCAGGTGTGCTTCACGTAGATCCTGTCCTAAGTTAATGATCTCAGACAATGGGTCCAATTTAGTGGCAGGAGAAGCATGTCTGAGGAAAATCTGGACACACCCAAAGGTACGCACAGCCCTGAATCAACGGCAGTGCTATTGGAAATTCATACCTCCCAGAGCTCCATGGCACGGAGGCTTCTATGAACGCATGGTTGGTACGGTGAAACGTTCTCTACGGAAAACCCTACACCGCCAAAAGATTGACCTGCAGGAGCTTCAAACAGTAGTTATAGAAATAGAAGCACGAGTCAATAACCGACCACTTACCTACCTCTCTGATGATGTTTTGCAGCGTGAACCATTAAGTCCAGCTCATTTGATGTATGGTAGACCTCTCAAAATACTTGTGTCCCTTACGGACGAGGAACCAGAGGATCCTTCATATGTCCAAGAGAGTGATTTAGTTCAACGTTTCAAACATCTATCAAGGGTGATAAGTCGGTGGAATGACGTATGGACTCGAGAATACCTTACATCTCTGAGAGAGTATCATTACAGGGCAAACAATCCCTACAACAGAATTAACTTGAACCCTGGTGACATAGTGCTGGTGGATAGTGATGGACCACGCTCAGAGTGGCCTATAGGTCAAATAGTCTCTGTTCATCCAGACAGCCAGGGCATCTTGAGAATAGTGAAAGTAAAATGCCGAGGCAACACTACTCTCAAAACTTTAGAGAAATTAGTTCCTTTAGAACTGGCCAGGAAAGAAGACGTGCAGCGACTTCCAGCACCCGATACGCCAGTGCGGGACATACGTCCCCAAAGGACTGCAGCTCAACAATGTAAACTCAAATTAAAGCAGCATTATAATTCTGAAGGAGAAGAATAAAGTGATCGCAGTCCTTACCGGGACTTCGACCCGTGTTCTTCCCCCCCGGAATTATGTCGGGAAACCGACACACACACATACATAAATAGTATAGTCTTCCCTTAGCAGTATCCTCTTAAAATTAGAGAATGGGAGACTCCATGACGTCATCGACGTCGCCGCAGTATTTACATTATTAAACACTGTTCATACAACAGTTTAATGTCTAAATTGCATAAAAAAGTGTTCAATAAGACTGAATATAATTACTAACACCAAAATATAGCTTGATTCCCTTGTTAAAGTAGAATTACTTTAGAGGTAGAACCAGCAAATTATTGGAACAGTACACAAAGCCAGGTTCACTTACTGTCGCCATGCTCACACCACAACAATAACAAACACAGCCTTACACTGCACATGGCTCCAGAGTTGGTTTAACACCTAGACACCTATTTTACGTGTCAACAACCAGCTACACAGCCTATCAGAAACTACAGCAACAATTGTATCCGGCTTACCAAGTATCTGTTTTGATTTATTGTGTACACATTTTAATCATTTACAGGATAAGTCGGTTATGATATATGGGAAACACCCCACAAATGTACGTGTACTCCATTTTACAGACCTCACATACCATGTTATACCTGTAATGATATGTTTAGGGAAATGTACTAATTCCTTGTATCCCAAACAGGTAAATTTGTGACTTGGAGCAGCAAGTAGCTGAGCAGAGAGTAGAACTTTGCACATGTACCTAGCTGTTTGCCAGCCTTGTAGGCCTCCACAGCCGCCATTACTGGCACCATGAGGCACAGAGCCACACCCACTTAGATGCTAACATGACACAGCCTTAGCAGGCCCTTACAACAGCACCAGCTAAGCCCTTTTGTTATATTGTAGTAGTAGTATTCATAACTTGTAATATTTATTGAAATAATAGTAGATTAGACCACCATATGTGGTATGATAAAATATTACAATAAATTAAGTTAGGTAAACAATTGGTAGTTTAAGAAGGAGCCATCTCAAAGTGGTTTAAGCTACAAATTGTCCCTCCAATTTATGTGAGATTAATTTCAGGCAGTTTTAACAAGTACATACAGTCCACTCACTCAATTTCTTACTTACTAAGAAAATAAGATAAACTTTAATTTATTGAAGTCAATTAAAAGGAGATATACTGCCTGGAGTTTTTACCACATAATTTATGGTCCTTCGAACCGGATGATTATTACAGTTAACCAGTAGGTACATTTCATCTAGATATAAGATCCTGATATAATAGTATGCAATATTTCTAGCCTAACTTTTCAATCTCATAGCAAACAGAACTTTCAACAAGCACTATTATAGTTCTGAAGCCTGAGCCAAAGAACTATTGTACTGTTTTCATTACAAAAGGTTGATAAGAGGCTACTTTACTTATAAGTTACTTATAAATGCTTTTGTAATTTAAGTATAAACTATTACTTTAATATTGTGCCATTAACATAATATTTACTGCATACCACATTATTTACAGCAAATTCTTGCACAAGGGTAGGACATTTTAGGCTGGTGTTGTACAGCAACCTAGTTTAATTTATTGTGCTAACCTGGTGTAAGGGTAAGAATTTTTACACTTGTCTAGAGTTGAACATATTACAACCTAGCAAGTACATATTTTTATGCAGTATTCATGACAACCCGAGTTGTGTTGTCAACCTGATATTAATATAATTATAGGTATAATTTAACTATAATCATCACCTTTGAGTATTAACCTGTGTCTCTGTGCCAACCAAGAGCGATAAAGAAGGGCTAACTTGCGGAATACCAGCACTGATACAGGCTTACCTCTCAAATTATAGCGTGTATGATTATACAGTAGAGTATATTTTAAATGATAAACAGCTCTAGTTCGGAAACTAGTAGCTGTATTAATTCATGTGCCAAATAGTTAAAAGTCCATACGACTAGCAAGTACTTCCAAGATGTCTACTCTCAAAAATTTCAAATTAACCCTTAATGCCTTAAAGGGACATCTCACAAGGCAGATTAACAAATGTGAAGACATGTGTAACCAAACTCCAGTTAATTATGCAGCACTGGAAAACTATCTTAAGCTTACACGGAACAAATATGACCGTGTGTTGCAACAAATGAAAGAATATCAAGATTTACTTAAAATTTCCAGTATTGATGAAGATACGATGAACAATATTCTCCAAGAACACTCTGATTATGAAGATGCAATGTTTGTAAAATTACAATACTATGACAATTTGATAAACGCCCATAAGGCCAATATAAATATTGCAGCCACAACTACCCAGAATCAGACAGCACCAGAAGTCAAATTACCATCACTCAGTCTTCCAACTTTTTCTGGAACAGAGGACGAGAGTGAAAATACGAGTCGATGTAACTGGATATCGACTCTGATGAAGCACAGAGCACAGTTGAGGTATTAAGCCTGATTAAGAGTTCACACTAATGTGTGATCCTCTTGGGATCCGTATTTAGCATGTTGACGCCTCGCACCGCATTAGGGATGATGACGTCAGAAAAGAAGGCAACTGCAGAAGGCCTTATTTCAAAAACATGAGAGGCTTGCTTTTAATGAATGAGCATTTTGATTTGATATATTCTACAGCAAGGTGTGGGAGGCATGTTTTTTTTTTTTTGAGCGAATGTGAGATGCGCATATATATATTTTCGCACGTGCAAATACATTTATGCGTTTATGCAGCAATATTTGATTACTACTGAAATCGCATTAAAGTCCCCACGCCTGGCAGGGGACTGTTTTTCATACAAATGGATTATAGTGGGTTTTCATTTTTATTTGCCCAATGCTCAATAAGCAATCCTTGAAGAAAAGATTGACAAAGCTTAAATTACATTCTCTAGAAAAGCGAAGAAATAGAGGTGTGACTGAATGGATTCGTGAGCTATAAGGCAATCACTAGCAGAAGTAACTAAAAATTGGTGCGCCAAGTCACGACTTTTTAATCCCCTTGATTGTACCTGTGCAAGGACACTGAGCGGCTACCTGGTGACGACATTGACCATTAGCGATGTCTGTGCAAGGGTCACTGGTGTAACTAAAAACGGGTGCGCCAAGTTGGGGCCGCCGAAAAAAGCAAAACGGCCCTTACTTGGGGCCATTTCCACTACTACTGTCATGCTCGGCCCTCCATGGAGGGGGAGTGTCAGGCTCGGCCCACCAGGGAGGGGCGTGTCAGGCTCGTCCCATTAGAGAGGGGAGTGTCAGACTCGGCCCAACAAGAAGAGGGAGTGTCAGGCTCGGCCCATTAGGGAGGGAGAGTGTCAGGCTCAGCCCACCAGGGAGGGGGAGTGTCAGGCTCGGCCCATCAGGGAGAAATAGTGTCAGGCTCGGCCCACCAGAGAGGGAACTGTCAGGCGCGGCCCACCAAGGTGAGGGAGTATTAGGCTCGGCCCATCAGGGAGGGGGAGTGTCAGGCTCGGCCCACCAGGGAGAGGGAATGTCAGGCTCGGCCCACCAGGGAGGGGGAATGTCAGGCTCGGCCCACCAGGGAGGGGGAGTGTCAAGCTCGGCCCACCAGGGAGGGGGAATGTCAGGCTCGGCCCACCAGGGAGGGGGGAGTGTCAAGCTCGACCAACCAGGGAGGGGGGGGGGTTATCTTGAGGTTATCTTGAGATGATTTCGGGGCTTTTTAGTGTCCCCGCGGCCCAGTCCTCGACCAGGCCTCCACCCCCAGGAAGCAGCCCGTGACAGCTGACTAACACCCAGGTACCTATTTTACTGCTAGGTAACAGGGGCATAGGGTGAAAGAAACTCTGCCCATTGTTTCTCGCCGGCGCCTGGGATCGAACCCAGGACCACAGGATCACAAGTCCAGCGTGTTGTCCGCTCGGCCGACCGGCTCCCTTGAAGAGTAAAGCTCGGCCTACCAGAAAGGGGGAGTGTCAGGCTCGGCCCACAGGGAGGGGGGGAATGTCAGACTCGACCCCACAGAAAAGTGGGGAGTGTCAGGCTCGGCCCATCATGGAAGGGGAGCGTCAGGTTCGGCTCACAATGGAGGGGGAGATTCATGCTCGGCCCACCAGGGAAGGGGAGTGTCAAGCTCGGCCAACCAGGGAGAGGGAGAGAAATGTTTGGCCCACCAGAGAGGGGGGAGAATAAAGCTCGGCCCACCAGAGAGAGGGAGTGTCAGGCTCGGCCCAACAGGCAGGGGGAGTGTCAGGCTCGGCCCACCAGGGAAGGGGAGCGTCAGGCTCGGCTCACAATGGAGCGGGAGATTCATGCTCGGCCCACCAGGGAAGGGGAGTGTCAGGCTCGGCCAACCAGGGAGAGGGAGTGTCAGGCTCGGCCCAATAGGAAGGGGGAGTGTCATGCTCGGCCCACCAGGGAGGGGGAGTGTCATGCTCGGCCCACCAGGGAGGCGGAGTGTCAGGCTCGGCCCACTAGGAAGGAGGGGGATGTCAGGTTCGGCCCACCAGGGAGGAGGGGTAGTATCAGGCTCGGCCCACAAGGGTGGGGGAGTATCACGCTCGGCCCATCAGGGAGGAGGGGTGATTGGCTCGGCCCAACCGGGAGGGGAGTAGTGTCAATCTCGGCCCACCAAGGAAGGGGAGTGTAAGGCTCGGCCCACCAGGGATGGGGAGTGTCAGGCTCGTCCTAGCAAGGAGGGAAAAGTGTCAGGCTCGGCCCACCAGGAAGGGGGAGTGTCAGGCTCGGCCCACCAGAAAGGGGGAGTGTCAGGTTCGGCCCACCAGGGAGGGGGTAGTGTCAGGATCGTCCCAACAGGGAGGGGGAGTGTCTGGCTCGGCCAAACAGGAATGGGGGTAGTGTCATGCTCGGCCCTCCATGGAGGGGGAGTGTCTGGCTCGGCCCACCAGGGAGGGGTGGCGGTGTCAGGCTCGTCCCACTAGAAAGGGGAATGTCAGGCTCGGCCCACCAGGAAGGGAGAGTGTCAAGCTTGTCCCACTAGAGAGAGGGAGTGTCAGGCTCGGCCCACCGGGAAGGGGAGTGTCATGCTCGGCCCACCAGGGAGGGGGAGTGTCAGGCTCGGCCCATCAGGGAGGGGGGTGTCATGCACGACCCACCAGAGAGGGGGAGTGTCAGGCTCTGCCCACCAAGAAGGGGGAGTGTCATGTTCGGCCCACCAGGGAGGAAGAGTGTCAGGCTCGGCCCACTAGGAAGGGGGAGTGTCAGGTTCGGCCCACCAGGGTGGAGGGGTAGTGTCAGGCTCGACCCACAAGGGAGGGGGAGTATCAGACTGGTCCCATCAGGGAGGAGGGGTGACAGGCTCGGCCCAACCGGGACGGGAGTAGTGTCAGGCTCGGCCCATCAGGGAGGGGGAGTGTTAGGCTCGGCCCACCAGGGAGGGGGAGTGTCTAATTCCGCGCACCAGGAATGGGGACACCGTAGACAGGTTAATACCGTTCGACCCACCATAGACAGGGTTATACCGTCCCACCCTCCATAGACAGGTTAATACCGTCCCACCCACCATAGACAGGGGTTACACTGTCCCACCCTCCATAGACAGGTTAATACCGTCCCACCCACCATAGACAGGGTTATACCGTCCCACCCTCCATAGGCAGGTTAATACCATCCCACCCACCATAGACAGGGTTATACTGTCCCACCCACCATAGTCAGGTTAATACCGTCCCACCCACCATAAACAGGTTAATACTGTCCCAACCACCATAGACAGGGTTATACTGTCCCACCAACCATAGACAGGTTAATACCGTCCCACCCACCATAGATAGGGTAATACCGCCCCACCCACCATAGACAGGGTAATACCGTGCCACCCACCATAGACAGGTTAATACCGTCCCATCCACCATAGACAGATTAATACCGTCTCACTCACCATAGAGAGGTTATTACCGTCCCACCCTCCATAGACAGGAAATACCGCCCCACAAACAATAGACAGGGTAATATCGTCTCACCCCACCATAGACAGGGTAATACTCCCCACCCACGGAGGGAGTTCGCGGGTTAGGGGACGGACGTGTCGTCGTCGCGGTCCGTGAAAACAGTGGAATAAACCGGGCTTTTTTAGGATTACAACCATGGATTACGGCCCACAGTGGTCACCAAGTGCATAGTGACCCCAAGGAAAGTTGAATACAAAAATTAACAATGGAACTTTGAGTTAAATACAGAATAAACGTGGGACCACGTGGTCAGCCAGTGTCACCAGGCTCACGTGTACAGGCATAAGCGATATATATCAAATATAGCGAGCAATGATTCGTTGAACAGTGAAGTGGATCGTGTAACACAACATATAAATTAGTGGATAGTGTTAGAGAATTGTACATAGAAAAAGTATAAATGTAAAGTTGTGGCAGGAGGCATCACACTTGTGTTTACACCACAGCCACGAGGCCTACACAGTGTAGGGGACGTCCCTCAGTAACAGTATACTCCCTCAGTGATAATATACCAGCAATATATATTGTAATACGGAAAGTGGATCTAGGATATAGTAATAGAGTAAGTGAATAACATTGCAAGCCAGAAGAAAGCAGAATTCCCTTAGGGTATTACAGGCAAATAATCAGTGTATAAATCAAGTAACTGGCAACCGGTGGCATCCTGCCCCCGACCTGGGACAAACAACGGTCAACTATACGGTCCCCAAGGGGACCCATACTTCTCCACAAGGCGATAAGTACCCCCACATAAACTTGAACAAATAAACATATGTAATATTATAAATATACTGTATACATATTATATATACATACATATAATATTATAAATATTTGCATATAATATTATAACACCACAAACCCAACATGGAGGTGTGTGGAGGCTGCCTTAAGTCACTTCGGAAGACTGTTGTAGGCATTGTATGTAACATTTGTAACATAAGATTTCACCTGAGTTGTACAGGATTACCTACACAATATGCAAACAGACAAGGTAACTACTGGATCTGTCACAATGATAGACAGATGTGGGAAAACATCACCAAACTAATGAATAACATTCCTGAAGTACACAGGCTACAATTCACACAAAAACTACCAGAAATATATGCAGAGTATATAAAGACAGCAACGAACTCTGAGCACAACCCAGGGACTGAGAATTTAGAGAGCCAAAGTGGCAATGTAGAAGGACATAGTGTCGAGGTACACAAAAATGAAGGCAGAATTGTAGAGCAAACTGGTGATATGAATAAGGAGGGAAAAAATGAGACAAATGAGAAAGACGAAAGCAACAAGGAGAAAGATAAGGGCAATACCGAGAAAGAATGCAGAAATGAGAAAGTTGTAACAAAAAACGCAGAGGTAGCCAAGTCGTGCACGGGTACAAACAAGAATAATACAATCACAGTTGAAAATATTTGCAGGTATTATGCAAAAGGACAGTGCATATATGGGCCCAGAGGCACGGAATGCTCATTCATGCACCCACGGAAATGTCGAAACTGGTTAGGGAAAGGCAGATGTCGTTTTGATACAGAATGTAGATATTTTCACCCTAAGCTATGCAAACTCTCAGTTAATGAGAGGAAATGCTATGATCTTCATTGCCCTGATTTCCACGTCAGAGGTACACAGCGCTATATAAGAGAGGAAGTCCAATATAATAGCCCTGAAATTTTTTAGAGGCAGGCAGAAACAGAGGGAGAAACAGGCAGAAACGTGGCAGGAATACGGATGGAGAGGGGGAATACCCAAGACTGGACTACGGTTCGTCATCAAGCCCACACATACTACACCCCCCAACTACACAGAGACTACCACACTCCCCAGTATCACTTCCAAAACTGGACAAACCATTGCCACAACAACACACCCTGGGTCAGGGTAGAGAGGAGGGAGAACTACCAAAACCTTCCAGAAGTGACACACAATATGGACAATCATTCATATTTGCAAACATTCAAGGTTTAAAGCCAAAGTCAAGAAATAAAGTTAAGTTCATAAATGGCCTCCTATTAGTCAAACTCAATATTTGGGGCATTCACGGAAACTCATATAAAAGATTACATGGATGGTGAAATCTGGATTCCAAATTATAATTTATATAGATGTGATAGAAAAACTAGGTCAAATGGAGGAGTAGGTCTGTATATTAAAGAGGACCTGGTATGCACAGAACTACTAAACTCAACTAATGAGGTGGTAGAGGTACTTGGAATTAAGGTAGAGAAACTAAACCTAATTATTATTCTAATATATAAACCGCCAGATACAACGGTTGAGGAATTCACAGAGCAGATGCACAAAATAGAGAACATACTTGATAACCTAGCAAACCCAGCTCCAGATATTATCTTCCTTGGAGATTTCAATTTACCGAATCTAAGATGGAGAATGGCAAACACAAATATCATAGCAGGGAATGACCCGGGAAATAACCAACCACAGGTCAGAGAACTTTTGAGATTCTGTGACAAATTCTCGCTCAATCAACAGATTACAGAACCAACTAGGAACGAAAACACACTAGACTTGATATTCACAAACAATGATGAACTAATCAGACATCACAATCTCAGATACTTCATACTCAGACCATAAGCTCATTGAAGTACGAACTAGCATAAATAACGGTACTAGGTCTAAGAGACCCAACAAGCGAGAAGGAATATTCAATCAATTCAATTTCAACAATAAGAGGATCGACTGGGAAAAAATAAATGTAGACCTTGCAACCATTCAATGGGAGACGGTCTTAAGCGACAAAACTCCCACACAGGGAATAGCTCAACTGACAGCTGAAGCTTACAAGGTCTGCTTGAAGCACGTGCCTATAGGAGGGGCAGAAAGAGGACCACTCTAGAAAGAGAACGCAGACGACTGTACAGGAGAAGGAAAAAAATAACGGAATGCTTCGGCAGACACAACTATCACAAGCAAGGAAAATAAGCCTAAGCAGGGAGATCGAAGAAATAGAACAAACGTTGAAGCGATCATATGAGTCTGAGGAAATGGAATTGGAACAGAAAGGTGTGTGAGTCTATGTCTGTTGAGTGAGATTATGTCTGTTGTGTGAGACTATGTCTGTTGTGTGAGTTATGTCTGTTGAGTGAGTCTGTCTGTTGAGTTAGTCTATGTCTGTTGTGTGAGTCTTGTCTGTGTGAGTGTAGTCTATGTCTGTTGTGTGAGTCTATGTCTTGTCTGTTGTGTGAGTCTATGTCTGTTGTGTGAGTCTATGTCTGTTGAGTGAGTCTTTGTGTGTCTGTTGAGTGAGTCTATGTCTGTTGAGTGAGTCTATGTCTGTTGAGTGAGTCTGATGTCTGTTGAGTGAGTCTATGTCTTTTGGTGAGTCTATGTCTTTGTAAGAGTCTATGTCTTTGGTGAGTCTATGTCTTTGTGTGAGTCTATGTCTGTTGTGTGAGTCTATGTCTGATTGTGTGAGTTTATGTCTGTTGTGTGAGTCATGTCTGTTGTGTGATCTATGTCTGTGTGTGAGTCTATGTCTGTTGTGTGAGTCTATGTCTTGTTGAGTGAGTCTATGTCTTTGTGTGAGTCTATGTCTGTTGTGTGAGTATATGTCTGTTGTGTGAGTCTCTGTCTGTTGTGTGAGT
>WNGS01052248.1:30718-40774 GCA_020271785.1 Procambarus virginalis
CAGACATAGACTCACACAACAGACATAGACTCACACAACAGACATAGACTCACCCAACAGACATAGACTCACACCATCAGACATAGACTCACACAACAGACATAGACTCACACAACAGACATAGACTGCACACAACAGACATAGATGCACACATCAGACATAGACTCACACAACAGACATAGACTCACACAACAGACATAGACTCACACAACAGACATAAATTCCACACATCAGACATAGACTCACACAACAGACATAGACTCACACAATAGACATAGACTCACATAGACTCACTCAACAGACATAGACTCACACAACAGACATAGACTCACACAACAGACATAGACTCACACAACAGACATAGACTCACACACAGAACAGATCTCACTTACAACAGACATAGACTCACACAACAGACATAGACTCACACAACAGACATAGACTCACACAACAGACATAGACTCACACAACAGACATAGACTCACACACACAGACATAGACTCACACAACAGCATAGACTCACACAACAGACATAGACTCACACAACAGACATAGACTCACACAACAGACATAGACTCACACAATAGACATAGACTCACTCAACAGACATAGACTCTCAATATAGACATAGACTCACTCAACAGACATAGACTCTCAATATAGACATAGACTCACTCAACAGACATAGTCTCACACAACAGACATAGACTCACACAATAGACTCAGACCAACAACTTTGGCAAATAGATAATCACTAGACTCTGCCAAACCGATAGATTTGATCAGACTGTCTCTTAGAAACCGACAGAAGAGACAGACACAGCAGACAGTTAGTCTTACTGACATTGAACAGTTTGCAAACAGAAAGATTCTCACTGTGAAAAAGATAGACAAAATAGCAAAGCAGACAGGCCAATGTAGCCGAAGAGACAGACAGACTCGTTCAAACAGACAGGCACTAACACTCAAACATGTATTCAGACAGTCAGTCATCAAGAGTGAGTTTTCAAACAGACAGACAGACATATATTATAACACATGAATTTAACATATATTTAGATAGACAGTGATCATGGCAGACAGACATATACAACATGTATTTAGACAGTGCTCAAGACAGAGAGGAAGATAGTCATTTCTCATCTCAATACTCCTACAATTTCTTTCATTTTTGGAGTCCTTCTCATTGACAATTGAATGAAAAAAGTGAACTTTTACCTTCCTTCACATTTCCGGAAATCTTTAATTATTGAGACATGCCAGCGACCTCAGTCCTGGGAATTTTCATCGCAGTTGGAAAGATGATTTTTATGATTATCTCAATATATGGCTGTGTTGGTGTGTGTGTGTACTCACCTATCTGTGCTGGCGGGGTTGAGCTTTGGCTCTTTGGTCCCGCCTCTCAAGTGTCAATCAACTGATGTACAGGTTCCTGAACCTATTGGTCTCTATCATATCTACACTTGAAACTGTGTATGGAGTCAGCCTCCACCACATCACTGCCTAATGCATTCCATTTGTCACCCACTCTGACACTAAAAAAATTCTTTCTAATATCTCTGTGGCTCATTTGGGCACTCAGTTTCCACCTGTGTCCCCTAGTGCGTGTGCCCCTTGTGTTAAATAGCCTGTCTTTATCTACCCTATCAATTCCCTTGAGAATCTTGAATGTGGTGATCATGTCCCCCTTAACTCTTCTGTCTTCCAGCGAAGTGAGGTTTAATTCCCGTAGCCTCTCCTCATAGCTCATACCTCTCGGCTCGGGTACTAGTCTGGTGGCAAACCTTTGAACCTTTTCCAGTTTGGTCTTATCCTTGACTAGATATGGACTCCATGCTGGGGCTGCATACTCCAGGATTGGCCTGACATATGTGGTATACAAAGTTCTGAATGATACTTTACACAAGTTTCTTAATGCCGTTCTTATGTTAGCCAGCTTGACATATGCCGCTGATGTTATCCTCTTGATATGGGCTGCAGGTCTGGCGTGATATCAACCCCCAAGTCTTTTTTTTCTCTCTCTGACTCTCTCTTGAAGAATTTCATCTCCCAGATGATACCTAGTATCTGGCCTCCTGCTCCCTACGCCTATCTTCATTACATTACATTTGATTGGGTTAAACTCTAATAACCATTTGTTCGACCATTCCTTCAGCTTGTCCAGGTCTTCTTGAACCCTCAAGCAGTCCCCCTCTGTCTTAATCCTTTTCATAATTTTGGTATCGTCAGCAAACATTGAGAGGAATGAATCTATACCCTCCGGGAGATTATTTACATATATCAGAAACAAGATAGGTCCGAGTACAGAGCCCTGTGGGACTCCTCTGGTGACTTCACGCCATTCTGAGGTCTCACCCCTCACCGTAACTTTGCCTCCTATTGCTTAGGTACTCCCTTATCCACTGGAGCACCTTACCAGCTACACCTGCCTGTCTCTCCAGCTTATGTACTAGCCTCTTATGCGGTACTGTGTCAAAGGCTTTCCGACAATCCAAGAAAATGCAGTCCGCCCAGCCCTCTCTTTCTTGCTTAATCTTTGTCACCTTGTTGTAGAATTCTATTAAGTCAGTCAGGCAAGATTTACCCTCCCTGAACCCATGTTGGCGATTTGTCACGACTGTGTGTGTGTGTGTATTCACCTAGTTGTGCTTGTGGGGGTTGAGCTCTGCTCTTTCGGCCCGCCTCTCAACTGTTTCTACTACTACTAATTTTTTTTCACACACACACACACACCCCAGGAAGCAGCCCGTGACACCTGACTAACTCCCAGGTACCTATTTACTTCTAGGTAACAGGGGCATTGGGTGAAAGAAACTGCCCATCGTTTCTCACCGGCGCCCGGGATCGAACCCGGGACCACTGGAACACTTGTAAAGCGTGCTGTCCAGCTCGGCACACCTGTGTGTGTGTGTGTTGGGAAACTGGGACTTTGACTCAAATATGGAATTATTTAATTATGAAAGTTAATATAAATCTAAGGACCGCCCACTTTTGAGAAAAGAGGGAAAACAAATAAAACTGATTATAAGACTGACACTATAGAACCAGTGCCTATGTATGTTAAATCATTTAACAATTACTTAAAGAGAATGAATGGACTGTATTATTAATTGATTCAAGTTAAAAGCCTCACATATACACATTGGGGGGGGGGTATAGCATTCTAGAAGTTCATATATATCTAGGAACTAGTGTGGTTCGTCACTAGTTCATTAATGGGGTTAGTAAAATAGTAGAATCTGAACTAAAATGAAGATTTTAAGGAAACATGAAATATTAAATAATGAATATATTGAAAGATTATTAAATCCTAAGAAATAATAAATGCAAACTTATTGAGTAGTGAGCAGTAAATTATTGCGTTACATTATTCCTCTTGATCATCACATGTGGAAATATATATAGAAATTAATAATGGCATTAGTCAAATTTTCTACGAAACAATATTTGGCTTATCTGTAAACGGACTTCGCTTAGTCCATTTCGCTACTCGTCGTCGTGATCACAAGGTCCCAATAAGGAAGAACCACCAATGGTGAACATCGTAGGTGAAGGAAGAAATACTTGGTTCATCATCGTCTACACGCTGTAATCAGGGAAATTTGAGTAGCAATTGACTAGGTTATAAATTATTCCAATATTCATTGAAATTGCAATTAAAACCTGTAAGAAACTAAGGTGGTATTGTTGGTCTTCACACAACTTAACGACAGGCTACCCACAAGTACACAATTTTGAATGATGCATCAAACCAAAAGGTATTCTTAACACAGGCGCGTTGGAACACTAAAGCCTGCCGATATCGCGTCTACCTGTCCCTGGTGTTCACTGCTGTGGACGTGTGATTACGGGCCGTGACTATCTTTGTAGACGCGTAACTAAACAGTTGGAGTACTGTAGACCACGTGATGTTGTTAATGGCTGCTTTCTGTGGAGGCACGTGTGCACCACGCGACGCTCTGTGCTTCAATCCCGCCTCCTTCCTCCCACCACGCCCGGTCTCGCATGCACAGAGACGCTCATAGCGATCCCGAACGTAAACCATTTCGGTTTACTATTAATTATTTGGGGAACGGAAGGAGTACAATTTGAACTATCATCACCAATATATATATATTGGATAATATTACCTTTTCCCGTAAGGTAAATGATCTAATTAACATTGCACAAATTGAACGAGAAGGGTTGATGTGTTTTTATTTTACGTCACAGTAATATTTTACTGGAACATTAATGTGGTTAAATACTCGAGCTCAGTACGCATAAGCATGCGAAACGGTTAATTCCTTCATAAAGAAGGAATTACTCTTTCGAAGGAAAGAGTAATTAACTGAACTCTATACTTCTCCAATATGTGTGTGGGAGACTTTATGTTTAAGCCTGACGTCAGCGCTTGGCGTCATGATGGCTAGGAATTTTCTGGCTAAATTATGCCTTACTATGGGAACGCTAACGCTGTTAATTCTACGTGTTAGTGTTATTAGTAAATATTAATATTGGGAGTTAAGGGAGAATAATGTGTTGTTATTTCCAACAGTCTGTGTGTGTGTACTCACCTAATTGTGTCTGCATGATCGATCATTGACTCTTGGATCCCGCCTTTTGAGCATCGGTTGTGTACAGCAATGACTACGGTCCTATTTCCCTTATCATACCTAGTTTTAAAATTTTGAATAGTATTTGCTTCCACAACCTGTTCCTTAAGTGCATTCCATTTTCCCACTACTCTCACGCTAAAAGAAAACTTCCTAACATCCCTGTGACTCATCTGAGTTTCCAGCTTCCATTCATGTCCCCTCGTTCTGTTACTATTCCGTGTGAATATTTCGTCTATGTTCACTCTGTCAATCCCCCTGATTATTTTATACATTCCTATCATGTCCCCCCTCTCCCTTCTTTTTAGTGTCGTAAGGCACAGTTCCTTCAGGCGCTCCTCATACCCCATCCCTCGTAACTCTGGGACGAGTCTCGTTGCAAACCTCTGAACCTTTTCCAGTTTCCTTATGTGCTTCTTCAGATGGGGATGAGGCGGCATACTCTAAGACTGGCCTCACGTAGGCATTGTAAAGCAACCTGAATGCCTCCTTACTTAGGTTTCTGAATGGTGTTCTAACTTTTGCCAGTGTAGAGTACGCTGCTGTCGTTATCCTCTTAATATCTGCTTCAGGAGATAGATTAGGTGTTACGTCCACTACCCAGGTCTCTTTCTCGCGTCGTCACAGGTAGGCAGTTTCCCTTCATTGTGTACTGTCCCTTTGGTCTCCTATCACCTAGTCCCATTTCCATAACTTTAAATTTGCTCGTGTTGAACTCCTGTAGCCATTTCTCTGACCATCTCTGCAACCTGTTCAGGTCCTCTTGGAGGATCCTGCAATCCTCATCTGTCACAACTCTTCTCATCAACTTTGCATCATCCGCGAACATCGACATGTAGTACTCTTCTCCTGCAAACATGTCGTTAACATATATTATAAATAGAATTGGTCCCAGTACCGATCCTTGAGGTACTCCACTCGTTACTGTTCGCCAGTCCTACTTCTCGCCCCTTACCGTAACTCTTTGGCTTCTTCTTGTTAGGTAGTTCCTTATCCATGCTATGGCCTTTCCTCCCACTCCCACCTACCTCTCGAGTTTGAACAGCAGTCTCATGTGCGGTACTGTATCAAAGGCTTTTTGGCAATGCAGAAATATACAGTGTGCCCAACCATCTCTGTCCTGTCTTATCCTCGTTATTTTATCATAGAATTCCAAAAGGTTTGTTAGGCACGATTTCCCTTTCCAAAACCAATGTTGATGTTTGTTCGCAAACCTAATGTTCTCCAGGTGTGCAACCAGTCGTAGTCTAATTATTCTTTCCAGTATTTTACAGGGGATGCTTGTCAGTGATACGGGTCCATAGTTAAGTGCCTCCTCCCTATCGCCTTTCTTGAAAATCGGTACGACATTTGCCTTTTTCCAGCAACTGGGCAATTTTCCCGACATAAGTCACTCATTATAGATCATTGCCAGAGGCACGCTAGGGGCCTGCGCTGCCTCTTTCAGTATCTACGGTGATACTTTGTCTGGTCCAACTGCTTTAGTTGCATCCAGTGTTGTCAACTGTTTCATTACCTCCTCTGCTGTCACCTCTATATTTGATAGTCTTTCATCTAGGGTAATCTCTTCTAACAATGGGAGCTGCTCAAGCTCGGTTTTGAACACTCCATGGAAACTGGCATTCAGTGCCTCGCAGATTTCCTTGTCACTTTCAGTATATGCCCCCTCTGCCTTCCTTAGTCTTGTCACTTGGTCGTTCACCGACATTTTTCTTCTTATATGACTGAGCAGTAATTTAGGTTGCTTTTTCGCTTTCATCGTAATATCGTTCTCATAGTCCCTTTCTGATGTTCGTCATATGTTAATGTAATCGTTCCTAGCTCTGTTGCATCTGATCCTGTTGTCCTCTGTCCTTTGTCTTCTGTACTTCCTCCACTCCCGCTTGCTGGCCACTTTTGCTTCCTGACACTGTCTATTAAACCAAGGGTTATTACATTCCCTCTTATTTTTTCCTTTAACTGTTGGTATAAATCTCTCTTCGGCCTCCTGGCATTTCCGTATGACTAGGTCCATCATATCTTGGACTGCTTTTCCTCTAATTTCTTCTTCCCACTGCACATCTTCCCCACTTCCCACCTAACACTATCCCCAGGGAGGGGATAGTGTTAGGCTCGGCCCACACCAGGGAGGGGGATTGTCAGGCTCGGCCCACCAGGGAGGGGGGTGTCAGGTTCGGCCCACCAGGAAGGGGGTCGGTGTCAGGCTCGGCCCACAAGGGAGGGGGGTGTCAGGCTCAGCCCAACAGGAACGGGGAGTGTCAGGCTCAGCCAACCAGAGAGGGGAGGAGTGTCAGGCTCGGCCCACCAGGGGGGGAAGTGCCAGGCTCGGCCCAATAGGGAGGGAAGAGTATCACCAGGGAAGGAGAGAGTAACAAGCTTGGCCCACCAGAGAGGGGAGAGTCTTAATTAAGCGCGGCCCACCAGGGAGGGGGGGGGGGTGTCTGGCTCGGCCCACCAGGGAGGGAGGGGTGTCTGGCTCGGCCCAACCGGGAGGGGGAGTGTCAGGCTCGGCCCAACCGGGAGGGGGAGTGTCAGGCTCGGCCCACCAGGGAGGGAGGGGTGTCTGGCTCGGCCCACCAGGGAGGGAGGGTGTCTGGCTCGGCCCAACCGGGAGGGGAGTGTCAGGCTCGGCCCACCAGGGAGGGGGTGGCTGGCATCGGCCCACCAGGGGAGGGGGGGGGTGTCTGGCTCGGCCCACCAGGGAGGGGGGGTGTCTGTCTCGGCCCACCAGGGAGAGGGAAATGTCAGGCTCGGCCTACCCAGAGAGGGGGAGTTCATGCTCGTCCCATCAAGGAGGGGGGTGGTGTCGGCTCGGCCCACCAGAAGGAGGGAGTGTCAGGCTCGGCCCACCAGGGAAGGGGGAGTGTCAGGTTCGGCCCACCATGAAGGGGGAGTGTCAGGCTCGGCCACCAGGGAGGGGAGTGTCAGCTGGCCACAAGGAGGGGGGTGTCTGGCTCGGCCCAACCGGGAGGTGGGAGTAGTTCAGGGCTCGGCCCACCAGAGGAGGGGGAGTGTCAGCTCGGCCCACCAGGGAGAGGGGAGTGTCAGGCTCGGCCGAAACAGGGGGGGGAGTGTCAAGCTCGGCCCACCAAGGAGGGAGAGTGTCAGGCTCGGCCGCACCAGGGAGAAGGTAGTGTAGGCTCGGACCACAGGGAGGGGATGTCAGGCTCGGCCCACCAGAGATGGGGAGTGTCAGGCTCGGCCCGCAGGGAAGGAGAGAGTAACAAGCTTGGCCCACCAGGGACGGGGGGGGGGGTGTCTGGCTCGGCCCACCAGGAGAGGAAAAGTGACTCGGCCTACAGGGAGGGGGGAGTGCCATGCAGGCCCACCTTGGAGGGGGAGTGTCAGGCTCGGCCAAGCAGAAAGGGGAGTGTCTGGCTCGGCCCCCAAGAAGGGAGGTCAGTGCCACCAGAGGGTATTCTGTGGCCCACAGGAGGGGGGATTGTCAGGCTCGGCCCACCAGAGAGGGGAGTGTCAGGCTCGGCCCAACAGGAAGGGGGAGTGTCTGGCTCGGCCCAACAGGGGGGAGGGTCGGGGCAGAGGTGGTCGGCCCGCAACAGGAAGGGGGAGTGTCTGGCTCGGGCCCAACAGGAAGGGGGAGTGTGCTGGCTCGCCAACAGGAAGGTGGGAGTGTCTGGCTCGGCCACAGGAAGGGGGTGTCAGGCTCGGCCCAACAGGAAGGGGGAGGTCTGGCCGGCCCACCAGGAAGGGGGAGTGTCTGGCTCGGCCAAGAGGAGGGGGAGTGTCGCTCGGCCAACAGGAAGGGGGAGTGTCTGGCTCGGCCAACAGGAAAGGGGAGTGTCTGGCTCGGCCCAACAGGGGAAGGAGGAGTGTCTGGGGCTCGGCGCAACAGGAGGGGGAGTGTCTGGCTCGGCCCACCAGGAAGGAGGAGTGTCTGGCTCGGCCCAACAGGAACGGGGAAGTGTCTGGACGCGGCCCCAACAGGAAGGAGGAGTGTCTGGCTCGGCCCAAAGGAAGGAGAGATGGTCTGGCTCGGGCCAACAGGAAGGGGGAGTGTCTGGCTCGGCCCTAACAGGAAGGAGGAGTGTCGGCCGTCGGCCCCAACAGGAAGGAGGAGTGTCTGGCTCGCCAACAGGAAGGGGGAAGTGTCAGGTCGGCCCAACGAAGGAGGAGTGTCTGGCTCGGGCAACAGGGATGGGGTAGTGTCAGTAGTGGAAATGGCCCCAGTTAGGGCCGTTTTGCTTTTTTCGGCCCCACTTGGCGCCCCGTTTTATTCCACCGTGACCCTGCACAGACATCGCTATGGTCAATGCGTCACCAGAGCCGCTCATTCCTGCACAGGTACTCAGGATTAAGGTCGTGGAGGCGCCACCATTTAGTTACTTCCGCTAGTGATTGCCTTATAGCTCATGATTCCATTCAGTCACACCTCTATTTTCTTCGCTTTCTAAGAATGTAATTTAAGTTTTGTCATCTTTCTTCAAGGATTGCTTATGAGCATTGGGCAAATAAAATGAAACCCATTATCATCCATTTGTATGAAAAACAGTCCCCTGCCAGGCGTGTGACTTAATGCATTTCAGAAGAAATCAAATATTGCTGCATAATCGCATAAATGATATGCACGTGCGAAAATATATATATGCGCATCTTACATTCGCTCAAAAAAAAAACAAATACCTGCCACACTTACTATAGCTATATAACAATCAAAAATCATTCATTCAGTATAGCAAGCCTCTCATGTTTTTGAAATAAGGCCTTCTGCAGTTGCCTTCTTTTCTACGTCATCATCCCAATGCTCGGATGCAGTGCGCATCATGCTAAATGCGGATCCAAGGGACAACTTAGTGCGATCTTAACCAGGCTTAATATTCACCTGTACTCTGTGCTTCACTGCGAGTCGATATTCAGCTACAATGGCTCGTATTTTCGCTCATTGCTCATATTTTTGTTATTCATAAACCCTATCAAACCACCCTAACTAACTTATATATATAACAACACAAATACATTCTACACAACCCATGTTGTTGTTGTTTAGTGACATCACGAAAAGCCACATCAGGTATAGGGATAAGGTACTATGGCCATTAGCATAAAGTGTCAAGGTATCACAGCACCTGACGTGGTCATACTATGTGTGACGTCACCTAAATGACCAGTGTGGCCTTTAGCGTCCTATGGCATGGTGTATTTAATGTGTATTATTCAAAAATGGACTAGACTAATCATCCCCACCTCCCCCAACACCTAAATCACAGGTTTTAAGAATATACATTTTAATCATCCACCAACTGCTAATTATTATTGCGTAATAAGTGCAAAAGTATATCGCAACCAAATGTCGTAACTGCAATTTAAGCAGACATCGTACTCTGGCAGCATGAGCAGGTGAGCTAACATAAGAATAAAAGAACCACAGAAGGTCCTATTAGCCCATACGATGGCAGCTCCTATATATCTTTCATCCCAATCTCATCAGCTATTCATAGTGCCA
>WNGS01052275.1:0-15556 GCA_020271785.1 Procambarus virginalis
ACAGGAGCGGGCAAGTAGCACGGGCTATGGTGAGCCCGTAGTGGACTTACATTGGTACAGGGAGTGGGGCAAGTAGCACGGGCTATGGTGAGCCCGTAGTGGACTTACTTGGTACAGGAGCGGGGCAAGTAGCACGGGCTATGGTGAGCCCGTAGTGGACTTACTGGTACAGGAGCGGGGCAAGTAGCACGGGCTATGGTGAGCCCGTAGTGGACTACCTGGCACAGGAGCGGGGCAAGTAGCACGGGCTATGGTGAGCCCGTAGTGGACTTACTTGGTACAGGAGCGGGGCAAGTAGCACGGGCTATGGTGAGCCCGTAGTGGACTTACTGGTCAGGAGCGGGGCAAGTAGCACGGGCTATGGTGAGCCCGTAGTGGACTACCTGGAACAGGAGCGGGGCAAGTAGCACGGGCTATGGTGAGCCCGTAGTGACTTACCTGGCACAGGAGCGGGGCAAGTAGCACGGGCTATGGTGAGCCGTAGTGGATTACCTGGTACAGGAGCGGGGCAAGTAGCACGGGCTATGGTGAGCCCGTAGTGGACTTACCTGGTACAGGAGCGGGGCAAGTAGCACGGGCTATGGTGAGCCCGTAGTGGACTACTTGGTACAGGAGCGGGGCAAGTAGCAAGGGCTTGGTGAGCCCGTAGTGGACTTACCTGGTACAGGAGCGGGGCAAGTAGCCGGGCTATGGTGAGCCCCGTAGTGGACTTACCTGGTACAGGAGCGGGGCAAGTAGCACGGGCTATGGTGAGCCGTAGTGGACTTATTGGTACAGGAGCGGGGCAAGTAGCACGGGCTATGGTGAGCCCGTAGTGGACTTACTTGGTACAGGAGCGGGGCAAGTAGCACGGGCTATGGTGAGCCCGTAGTGGACCTACCTGGCACAGGAGCGGGGCAAGTAGCACGGGCTATGGTGAGCCCGTAGTGGACTTACTTGGTACAGGAGCGGGGCAAGTAGCACGGGCTATGGTGAGCCCGTAGTGGACTTACTTGGTACAGGAGCGGGGCAAGTAGCACGGGCTATGGTGAGCCCGTAGTGGACTTACTTGGTACAGGAGCGGGGCAAGTAGCACGGGCTATGGTGAGCCCGTAGTGGACTTACTGGTACAGGAGCGGGGCAAGTAGCACGGGCTATGGTGAGCCCGTAGTGGACTTACTGGCACAGGAGCGGGGCAAGTAGCACGGGCTATGGTGAGCCCGTAGTGGACTTACTTGGTACAGGAGCGGGGCAAGTAGCACGGGCTATGGTGAGCCCGTAGTGGACTTACTTGGTACAGGAGCGGGGCAAGTAGCACGGGCTATGGTGAGCCCGTAGTGGACTTACCTGGTACAGGAGCGGGGCAAGTAGCACGGGCTATGGTGAGCCCGTAGTGGACTTACCTGGTACAGGAGCGGGGCAAGTAGCACGGGCTATGGTGAGCCCGTAGTGGACTTACCTGGTACAGGAGCGGGGCAAGTAGCACGGGCTATGGTGAGCCCGTAGTGGACTTACTTGGTACAGGAGCGGGGCAAGTAGCACGGGCTATGGTGAGCCCGTAGTGGACTTACCTGGTACAGGAGCGGGGCAAGTAGCACGGGCTATGGTGAGCCCGTAGTGGACTTACTTGGTACAGGAGCGGGGCAAGTAGCACGGGCTATGGTGAGCCCGTAGTGGACTTACTGGTACAGGAGCGGGGCAAGTAGCACGGGCTATGGTGAGCCCGTAGTGGACTTACCTGGCACAGGAGCGGGGCAAGTAGCACGGGCTATGGTGAGCCCGTAGTGGACTTACTTGGTACAGGAGCGGGGCAAGTAGCACGGGCTATGGTGAGCCCGTAGTGGACTTACTTGGTACAGGAGCGGGGCAAGTAGCACGGGCTATGGTGAGCCCGTAGTGGACTTACTTGGTACAGGAGCGGGGCAAGTAGCACGGGCTATGGTGAGCCCGTAGTGGACTTACCTGGTACAGGAGCGGGGCAAGTAGCACGGGCTATGGTGAGCCCGTAGTGGACTTACTTGGTACAGGAGCGGGGCAAGTAGCACGGGCTATGGTGAGCCCGTAGTGGACTTACCTGGTACAGGAGCGGGGCAAGTAGCACGGGCTATGGTGAGCCCGTAGTGGACTTACCTGGTACAGGAGCGGGGCAAGTAGCACGGGCTATGGTGAGCCCGTAGTGGACTTACTTGGTACAGGAGCGGGGCAAGTAGCACGGGCTATGGTGAGCCCGTAGTGGACTTACCTGGTACAGGAGCGGGGCAAGTAGCACGGGCTATGGTGAGCCCGTAGTGGACCTACCTGGCACAGGAGCGGGGCAAGTAGCACGGGCTATGGTGAGCCCGTAGTGGACTTACTTGGTACAGGAGCGGGGCAAGTAGCACGGGCTATGGTGAGCCCGTAGTGGACTTACTTGGTACAGGAGCGGGGCAAGTAGCACGGGCTATGGTGAGCCCGTAGTGGACTTACCTGGCACAGGAGCGGGGCAAGTAGCACGGGCTATGGTGAGCCCGTAGTGGACTTACCTGGTACAGGAGCGGGGCAAGTAGCACGGGCTATGGTGAGCCCGTAGTGGACTTACCTGGTACAGGAGCGGGGCAAGTAGCACGGGCTATGGTGAGCCCGTAGTGGACTTACTTGGTACAGGAGCGGGGCAAGTAGCACGGGCTATGGTGAGCCCGTAGTGGACTTACTGGTACAGGAGCGGGGCAAGTAGCACGGGCTATGGTGAGCCCGTAGTGGACTTACTTGGTACAGGAGCGGGGCAAGTAGCACGGGCTATGGTGAGCCCGTAGTGGACTTACTTGGCACAGGAGCGGGGCAAGTAGCACGGGCTATGGTGAGCCCGTAGTGGACTTACTTGGTACAGGAGCGGGGCAAGTAGCACGGGCTATGGTGAGCCCGTAGTGGACTTACTTGGTACAGGAGCGGGGCAAGTAGCACGGGCTATGGTGAGCCCGTAGTGGACCTACCTGGCACAGGAGCGGGGCAAGTAGCACGGGCTATGGTGAGCCCGTAGTGGACTTACCTGGCACAGGAGCGGGGCAAGTAGCACGGGCTATGGTGAGCCCGTAGTGGACTTACTGGTACAGGAGCGGGGCAAGTAGCACGGGCTATGGTGAGCCCGTAGTGGACTTACTTGGTACAGGAGCGGGGCAAGTAGCACGGGCTATGGTGAGCCCGTAGTGGACTTACTGGTACAGGAGCGGGGCAAGTAGCACGGGCTATGGTGAGCCCGTAGTGGACTTACTTGGTACAGGAGCGGGGCAAGTAGCACGGGCTATGGTGAGCCCGTAGTGGACCTACCTGGCACAGGAGCGGGGCAAGTAGCACGGGCTATGGTGAGCCCGTAGTGGACTTACCTGGTACAGGAGCGGGGCAAGTAGCACGGGCTATGGTGAGCCCGTAGTGGACTTACCTGGTACAGGAGCGGGGCAAGTAGCACGGGCTATGGTGAGCCCGTAGTGGACTTACCTGGTACAGGAGCGGGGCAAGTAGCACGGGCTATGGTGAGCCCGTAGTGGACTTACTTGGTACAGGAGCGGGGCAAGTAGCACGGGCTATGGTGAGCCCGTAGTGGACTTACTTGGTACAGGAGCGGGGCAAGTAGCACGGGCTATGGTGAGCCCGTAGTGGACTTACTTGGTACAGGAGCGGGGCAAGTAGCACGGGCTATGGTGAGCCCGTAGTGGACTTACCTGGTACAGGAGCGGGGCAAGTAGCACGGGCTATGGTGAGCCCGTAGTGGACTTACTTGGTACAGGAGCGGGGCAAGTAGCACGGGCTATGGTGAGCCCGTAGTGGACTTACTTGGTACAGGAGCGGGGCAAGTAGCACGGGCTATGGTGAGCCCGTAGTGGACTTACTTGGTACAGGAGCGGGGCAAGTAGCACGGGCTATGGTGAGCCCGTAGTGGACTTACTTGGTACAGGAGCGGGGCAAGTAGCACGGGCTATGGTGAGCCCGTAGTGGACTTACTTGGTACAGGAGCGGGGCAAGTAGCACGGGCTATGGTGAGCCCGTAGTGGACTTACTTGGTACAGGAGCGGGGCAAGTAGCACGGGCTATGGTGAGCCCGTAGTGGACTTACTTGGTACAGGAGCGGGGCAAGTAGCACGGGCTATGGTGAGCCCGTAGTGGACCTACCTGGCACAGGAGCGGGGCAAGTAGCACGGGCTATGGTGAGCCCGTAGTGGACTTACTTGGTACAGGAGCGGGGCAAGTAGCACGGGCTATGGTGAGCCCGTAGTGGACTTACCTGGTACAGGAGCGGGGCAAGTAGCACGGGCTATGGTGAGCCCGTAGTGGACTTACTTGGTACAGGAGCGGGGCAAGTAGCACGGGCTATGGTGAGCCCGTAGTGGACTTACCTGGTACAGGAGCGGGGCAAGTAGCACGGGCTATGGTGAGCCCGTAGTGGACTTACTGGTACAGGAGCGGGGCAAGTAGCACGGGCTATGGTGAGCCCGTAGTGGACTTACTGGTACAGGAGCGGGGCAAGTAGCACGGGCTATGGTGAGCCCGTAGTGGACTTACCTGGTACAGGAGCGGGGCAAGTAGCACGGGCTATGGTGAGCCCGTAGTGGACTTACTTGGTACAGGAGCGGGGCAAGTAGCACGGGCTATGGTGAGCCCGTAGTGGACTTACTTGGTACAGGAGCGGGGCAAGTAGCACGGGCTATGGTGAGCCCGTAGTGGACTTACCTGGTACAGGAGCGGGGCAAGTAGCACGGGCTATGGTGAGCCCGTAGTGGACTTACTTGGTACAGGAGCGGGGCAAGTAGCACGGGCTATGGTGAGCCCGTAGTGGACTTACTTGGTACAGGAGCGGGGCAAGTAGCACGGGCTATGGTGAGCCCGTAGTGGACTTACTTGGTACAGGAGCGGGGCAAGTAGCACGGGCTATGGTGAGCCCGTAGTGGACTTACTTGGTACAGGAGCGGGGCAAGTAGCACGGGCTATGGTGAGCCCGTAGTGGACTTACCTGGTACAGGAGCGGGGCAAGTAGCACGGGCTATGGTGAGCCCGTAGTGGACTTACTTGGTACAGGAGCGGGGCAAGTAGCACGGGCTATGGTGAGCCCGTAGTGGACTTACTTGGTACAGGAGCGGGGCAAGTAGCACGGGCTATGGTGAGCCCGTAGTGGACTTACTTGGTACAGGAGCGGGGCAAGTAGCACGGGCTATGGTGAGCCCGTAGTGGACTTACTTGGTACAGGAGCGGGGCAAGTAGCACGGGCTATGGTGAGCCCGTAGTGGACCTACCTGGCACAGGAGCGGGGCAAGTAGCACGGGCTATGGTGAGCCGTAGTGGACTTACTTGGTACAGGAGCGGGGCAAGTAGCACGGGCTATGGTGAGCCCGTAGTGGACTTACTTGGTACAGGAGCGGGGCAAGTAGCACGGGCTATGGTGAGCCCGTAGTGGACTTACTTGGTACAGGAGCGGGGCAAGTAGCACGGGCTATGGTGAGCCCGTAGTGGACTTACTTGGTACAGGAGCGGGGCAAGTAGCACGGGCTATGGTGAGCCCGTAGTGGACTTACTTGGTACAGGAGCGGGGCAAGTAGCACGGGCTATGGTGAGCCCGTAGTGGACCTACCTGGCATAGGAGCGGCAAGAGCCAGCTGGTAATCAAGACAAGCAAGAGCCAGCTGGTAATCAAGACAAGCAAGAGCCAGCTGGTAATCTAGACAAGCAAGAGCCAGCTGGTAATCTAGACAAGCAGGAGCCAGCTGGTAATCAAGACAAGCAAGGGACAGCTGGTAATCAAGACAAGCAAGGGCAGCTGGTAATCAAGACAAGCAAGGGCCAGCTGATAATCTAGACAAGCAAGGGCCAGCTGGTAATCTAGACAAGCAAGGGCCAGCTGGTAATCTAGACAAGCAAGAGCCAGCTGGTAATCTAGACAAGCAAGAGCCAGCTGGTAATCTAGACAAGCAAGAGCCAGCTGGTAATCTAGACAAGCAAGGGCCAGCTGGTAATCTAGACAAGCAAGGGCCAGCTGGTAATCTAGACAAGCAAGAGCCAGCTGGTAATCTAGACAAGCAAGGGCCAGCTGGTAATCTAGACAAGCAAGGGCCAGCTGGTAATCTAGACAAGCAAGGGCCAGCTGGTAATAAAGACAAGCAAGAGCCAGCTGGTAATCTAGACAAGCAAGGGCCAGCTGGTAATCAAGACAAGCAAGAGCCAGCTGGTAATCTAGACAAGCAAGAGCCAGCTGGTAATCAAAACAAGCAAGGGCCAGCTGGTAATCAAGACAAGCAAGGGCCAGCTGGTAATCAAGACAAGCAAGGGCCAGCTGGTAATCTAGACAAGCAAGGACCAGCTGGAAATCAAGACAAGCAAGTGCCAGCTGGTAATCAAGACAAGCAAGGACCAGCTGGTAATCAAGACAAGCAAGGACCAGCTGGTAATCTAGACAAGCAAGGACCAGCTGGTAATCTAGACAAGCAAGGACCAGCTGGTAATCTAGACAAGCAAGAGCCAGCTGGTAATCAAGACAAGCAAGGGCCAGCTGGTAATCTAGACAAGCAAGGGCCAGCTGGTAATCAAGACAAGCAAGGGCCAGATGGTAATCTAGACAAGCAAGGACCAGCTGGTAATCAAGACAAGCAAGGACCAGCTGGTAATCTAGACAAGCAAGGACCAGCTGGTAATCAAGACAAGCAAGGACCAGCTGGTAATCAAGACAAGCAAGAGCCAGCTGGTAATCATGACAAGCAAGAGCCAGCTGGTAATCTAGACAAGCAAGCGCCAGCTGGTTATCTAGACAAGAAAGAGCCAGCTGGTAATCAAGACAAGCAAGAGCCAGCTGGTAATCTAGACAAGCAAGAGCCAGCTGGTAATCTAGACAAGGAAGAGCCAGCTGGTAATCAAGACAAGCAAGGGCCAGCTGGTAATCAAGACAAGCAAGGGCCAGCTGGTAATCAAGACAAGCAAGGACCAGCTGGTAATCAAGACAAGCAAGAGCCAGCTGGTAATCTAGACAAGCAAGAGCCAGCTGGTAATCTAGACAAGCAAGAGCCAGCTGGTAATCAAGACAAGCAAGGGACAGCTGGTAATCAAGACAAGCAAGAACCAGCTGGTAATCTAGACAAGCAAGAGCCAGCTGGTAATCTAGACAAGCAAGAGCCAGCTGGTAATCAAGACAAGCAAGAGCCAGCTGGTAATCTAGACAAGCAAGAGCCAGCTGGTAATCAAGACAAGCAAGAGCCAGCTGGTAATCTAGACAAGCAAGAGCCAGCTGGTAATCTAGACAAGCAAGAGCCAGCTGGTAATCAAGACAAGCAAGGGCCAGCTGGTAATCTAGACAAGCAAGGGCCAGCTGGTAATCTAGACAAGCAAGTGCCAGCTGGTAATCAAGACAAGCAAGGGCCAGCTGGTAATCAAGACAAGCAAGGGCCAGCTGGTAATCTAGACAAGCAAGGGCCAGCTGGTAATCTAGACAAGCAAGTGCCAGCTGGTAATCAAGACAAGCAAGAGCCAGCTGGTAATCAAGACAAGCAAGAGCCAGCTGGTAATCAAGACAAGCAAGAGCCAGCTGGTAATCTAGACAAGCAAGAGCCAGCTGGTAATCTAGACAAGCAAGAGCCAGCTGGTAATCTAGACAAGCAAGAGCCAGCTGGTAATCTAGACAAGCAAGGGCCAGCTGGTAATCTAGACAAGCAAGAGCCAGCTGGTAATCTAGACAAGCAAGAGCCAGCTGGTAATCTAGACAAGCAAGGCCAGCTGGTAATCTAGACAAGCAAGAGCCAGCTGGAACACAAGCAAAGTCAGCTAAAAATAGCTATATACAAATAGCGTCATAAGGTTGATCGGATTTTCCCGCCAAAAATAACGTTCCTCTGCTGATATTAAGGGTAAAATATTTTTGGGTCGAGGCTACACACTATATTTTGCTGAAGAGGTCTTGTGGGACGAAGGGAACCCCGGGCTCCCAGATTGATAAAAAGTAATATGAAATTATATGTTGTGTCCGGTCACATAGACCGCCATGAGCGTCAGGAGGGGCCAGGCGCCACACAACCTCCTGCTGTGAGGAAGTCTCTAGTGTCTCTAGAGGCCAGGCTCACGTAAACAACCTTCTGGTGCTAGGGAACTGTGCGTGTCACTAAGGCGAGCTGCCTCCTGCTGCCATGGAACTATACCTGGCATTAACGGGGAAGAACAGATATACCAGTAGATTACCTTCTGCTGCTATGGAACTGAGATTGCAAATGGAAGCTGACCAATATTCCTTTCTCCTACCAAGGTTCCTGACCACTTACGTGGTCAGTGGTGTTACCCACCCTCGTAAGTGGTAGGTAGGCAACACACTTTGTCTTGTGGCCAAGGAACTCTTTGCGTGTGTAGTGCAGGAAGCAGCCACTCGCTGCTCTCTGCTGTCATCCGGTGCTATCTGGCCAGATAGTGGTCATGCAGTACCCTGCACCATACACTCTGGCCAGATGGTGGTCATACAGTACCCTGCACCATACACTCTGGCCAGATGGTGGTCATGCAGTACCCTGCACCATACACTCTGGCCAGATGGTGGTCATACAGTACCCTGCACCATACACTCTGGCCAAATGGTCGTCATACAGTACCCTGCACAATACACTCTGGCCAGATGGTGGTCATACAGTACCCTGCACCATACACTCTGGCCAGATGGTCGTCATGTAGTACCCTGCACCATACACTCTGGCCAGATGGTGGTCATACAGTACCCTGCACCATACACTCTGGCCAGATGGTGATCATGCAGTACCCTGCACCATACACTCTGGCCAGATGGTGGTCATACAGTACCCTGCACCATACACTCTGGCCAGATGGTCGTCATACAGTACCCTGCACCATACACTCTGGCCAGATGGTCGTCATGCAGTACCCTGCACCATACACTCTGGCCAGATGGTGGTCATGCAGTACCCTGCACCATACACTCTGGCCAGATGGTGGTCATACAGTACCCTGCACCATACACTCTGGCCAGATGGTGGTCATGCAGTACCCTGCACCATACACTCTGGCCAGATGGTGGTCATGCAGCACCCTGCACCATACACTCTGGCCAGATGGTCGTCATACAGTACCCTGCACCATACACTCTGGCCAGATGGTCGTCATACAGTACCCTGCACCATACACTCTGGCCAGATGGTGGTCATACAGTACCCTGCACCATACACTCTGGCCAGATGGTGGTCATACAGTACCCTGCACCATACACTCTGGCCAGATGGTGGTCATACAGTACCCTGCACCATACACTCTGGCCAGATGGTCGTCATGTAGTACCCTGCACCATACACTCTGGCCAGATGGTGGTCATACAGTACCCTGCACCATACACTCTGGCCAGATGGTGATCATGCAGTACCCTGCACCATACACTCTGGCCAGATGGTCGTCATACAGTACCCTGCACCATACACTCTGGCCAGATGGTGGTCATACAGTACCCTGCACCATACACTCTGGCCAGATGGTCGTCATACAGTACCCTGCACAATACACTCTGGCCAGATGGTCGTCATGTATTACCCTGCACCATACACTCTGGCCAGATGGTCGTCATGCAGTACCCTGCACCATACACTCTGGCCAGATGGTGGTCATGCAGTACCCTGCACCATACACTCTGGCCAGATGGTGGTCATACAGTACCCTACACCATACACTCTGGCCAGATGGTGGTCATGCAGTACCCTGCACCATACACTCTGGCCAGATGGTGGTCATGCAGTACCCTGCACCATACACTCTGGCCAGATGGTCGTCATACAGTACCCTGCACCATACACTCTGGCCAGATGGTGGTCATACAGTACCCTGCACCATACACTCTGGCCAGATGGTCGTCATACAGTACCCAGCACCATACACTCTGGCCAGATGGTGCATGGTCATACAGTACCCTGCACCATACACTCACGCCAGATGGTGGTCATACAGTACCCTGCATCATACACTCTGGCCAGATGGTGGTCATAAAGTACCTTGCACCATACACTCTGGCCAGATGGTGGTCATGCAGTACCCTGCACCATACACTCTGGCCAGATGGTGGTCATGCAGTACCCTGCACCATACACTCTGGCCAGATGGTGGTCATACAGTACCCTGCACCATACACTCTGGCCAGATGGTCGTCATACAGTACCCCTGCACCATACACTCTGGCCAGATGGTGGTCATGCAGTACCCTGCACCATACACTCTGGCCAGATGGTCGTCATGCAGTACCCTGCACCATACACTCTGGCCAGATGGTGGTCATGAATTACCCTGCACCATACACTCTGGCCAGATGGTGGTCATGTAGTACCCTGCACCATACACTCTGGCCAGATGATGGTCATGTAGTACCCTGCACCATACACTCTGGGCAGATGGTGGTCATTCAGTACCCTGCACCATACACTCTGGCCAGATGGTGGTCATACAGTACCCTGCACCATACACTCTGGCCAGATGGTCGTCATGTAGTACCCTGCACCATACACTCTGGCCAGATGGTCGTCATGTAGTACCCTGCACCATACACTCTGGCCAGATGGTGGTCATGCAGTACCCTGCACCATACACTCTGGCCAGATGGTGGTCATGCAGTACCCTGCACCATACACTCTGGCCAGATGGTCATCATGCAGTACCCTGCACCATACACTCTGGCCAGATGGTGGTCATACAGTACCCTGCACCATACACTCTGGCCAGATGGTGGTCATGCAGTACCCTGCACCATACACTCTGGCCAGATGGTGGTCATACAGTACCCTGCACCATACACCCTGGCCAGATGGTGGTCATACAGTCCCAGCACCATACACTCTGGCCAGATGGTGGTCATACAGTACCCAGCACCATACACTCTGGCCAGATGGTGGTCGTACAGTACCCAGCACCATACACTCTGGCCAGATGGTGGTCATACAGTACCCTGCACCTANAGCAAGGACCAGCTGGTAATCTAGACAAGCAAGGACCAGCTGGTAATCTAGACAAGCAAGGACCAGCTGGTAATCTAGACAAGCAAGAGCCAGCTGGTAATCAAGACAAGCAAGGCCAGCTGGTAATCTAGACAAGCAAGGGCCAGCTGGTAATCAAGACAAGCAAGGGCCAGATGGTAATCTAGACAAGCAAGGACCAGCTGGTAATCAAGACAAGCAAGGACCAGCTGGTAATCTAGACAAGCAAGGACCAGCTGGTAATCAAGACAAGCAAGGACCAGCTGGTAATCAAGACAAGCAAGAGCCAGCTGGTAATCAAGACAAGCAAGAGCCAGCTGGTAATCTAGACAAGCAAGCGCCAGCTGGTTATCTAGACAAGAAAGAGCCAGCTGGTAATCAAGACAAGCAAGAGCCAGCTGGTAATCTAGACAAGCAAGAGCCAGCTGGTAATCTAGACAAGGAAGAGCCAGCTGGTAATCAAGACAAGCAAGGGCCAGCTGGTAATCAGACAAGCAAGGCCAGCTGGTAATCAAGACAAGCAAGGACCAGCTGGTAATCAAGACAAGCAAGAGCCAGCTGGTAATCTAGACAAGCAAGGCCAGCTGGTAATCTAGACAAGCAAGAGCCAGCTGGTAATCAAGACAGCAGGACAGCTGGTAATCAAGACAAGCAAGAACCAGCTGGTAATCATAGACAAGCAAGAGCCAGCTGGTAATCACAGACAAGCAAGAGCCAGCTGGTAATCAAGACAAGCAAGAGCCAGCTGGTAATCTAGACAAGCAAGAGCCAGCTGGTAATCAAGACAAGCAAGAGCCAGCTGGTAATCTAGACAAGCAAGAGCCAGCTGGTAATCAAGACAAGCAAGAGCCAGCTGGTAATCAAGACAAGCAAGGCCAGCTGGTAATCTAGACAAGCAAGGGCCAGCTGGTAATCTAGACAAGCAAGTGCCAGCTGGTAATCAGACAAGCAAGGGCCAGCTGGTAATCAAGACAAGCAAGGGCCAGCTGGTAATCTAGACAAGCAAGGGCCAGCTGGTAATCTAGACAAGCAAGTGCCAGCTGGTAATCAAGACAAGCAAGAGCCAGCTGGTAATCAAGACAAGCAAGAGCCAGCTGGTAATCAAGACAAGCAAGAGCCAGCTGGTAATCTAGACAAGCAAGAGCCAGCTGTAATCTAGACAAGCAAGAGCAGCTGGTAATCTAGACAAGCAAGAGCCAGCTGGTAATCTAGACAAGCAAGCCAGCTGGTAATCTAGACAAGCAAGAGCCAGCTGGTAATCTAGGACAAGCAAGCAGCCAGCTGGTAATCTAGACAAGCAAGGACAGCTGGTAATCTAGACAAGCAAGAGCCAGCTGGAACACAAGCAAAGTCAGCTAAAAATAGCTATATACAAATAGCGTCATAAGGTTGATCGGATTTTCCCGCCAAAAATAACGTTCCTCTGCTGATATTAAGGGTAAAATATTTTTGGGTCGAGGCTACACACTATATTTTGCTGTAGAGGTCTTGTGGGACGAAGGGAACCCGGGCTCCGAGATTGATAAAAAGTAATATGAAATTATATGTTGTGTCCGGTCACATAGACCGCCATGAGCGTCAGGAGGGGCCAGGCGCCACACAACCTCCTGCTGTGAGGAAGTCTCTAGTGTCTCTAGAGGCCAGGCTCACGTAAACAACCTTCTGGTGCTAGGGAACTGTGCGTGTCACTAAGGCGAGCTGCCTCCTGCTGCCATGGAACTATACCTGGCATTAACGGGGAAGAACAGATATACCAGTAGATTACCTTCTGCTGCTATGGAACTGAGATTGCAAATGGAAGCTGACCAATATTCCTTTCTCCTACCAAGGTTCCTGACCACTTACGTGGTCAGTGGTGTTACCTACCCTCGTAAGTGGTAGGTAGGCAACACACTTTGTCTTGTGGCCAAGGAACTCTTTGCGTGTGTAGTGCAGGAAGCAGCCACTCGCTGCTCTCTGCTGTCATCCGGTGCTATCTGGCCAGATAGTGGTCATGCAGTACCCTGCACCATACACTCTGGCCAGATGGTGGTCATACAGTACCCTGCACCATACACTCTGGCCAGATGGTGGTCATACAGTACCCTGCACCATACACTACTCTGGCCAGATGGTGGTCATACAGTACCCTGCACCATACACTCTGGCCAGATGGTCGTCATGTAGTACCCTGCACCATACACTCTGGCCAGATGGTGGTCATACAGTACCCTGCACCATACACTCTGGCCAGATGGTGGTCATGCAGTACCCTGCACCATACACTCTGGCCAGATGGTGGTCATACAGTACCCTGCACCATACACTCTGGCCAGATGGTCGTCATACAGTACCCTGCCCATACACTCTGGCCAGATGGTCGTCATGCAGTACCCTGCACCATACACTCTGGCCAGATGGTCGTCATGCAGTACCCTGCACCATACACTCTGGCCAGATGGTGGTCATGCAGTACCCTGCACCATACACTCTGGCCAGATGGTGGTCATACAGTACCCTACACCATACACTCTGGCCAGATGGTGGTCATACAGTACCCTGCACCATACACTCTGGCCAGATGGTGTCATGCAGCACCCTGCACCATACACTCTGGCCAGATGGTGGTCATACAGTACCCTGCACCATACACTCTGGCCAGATGGTCGTCATACAGTACCCTGCACCATACACTCTGGCCAGATGGTGGTCATACAGTACCCTGCACCATACACTCTGGCCAGATGGTGGTCATACAGTACCCTGCACCATACACTCTGGCCAGATGGTGGTCATACAGTACCCTGCACCATACACTCTGGCCAGATGGTCGTCATGTAGTACCCTGCACCATACACTCTGGCCAGATGGTGGTCATACAGTACCCTGCACCATACACTCTGGCCAGATGGTGATCATGCAGTACCCTGCACCATACACTCTGGCCAGATGGTCGTCATACATTACCCTGCACCATACACTCTGGCCAGATGGTGGTCATACAGTACCCTGCACCATACACTCTGGCCAGATGGTCGTCATACAGTACCCTGCACAATACACTCTGGCCAGATGGTCGTCATGTATTACCCTGCACCATACACTCTGGCCAGATGGTCGTCATGCAGTACCCTGCACCATACACTCTGGCCAGATGGTGGTCATGCAGTACCCTGCACCATACACTCTGGCCAGATGGTGTCATACAGTACCCTACCCATACACTCTGGCCAGATGGTGGTCATGCAGTACCCTGCACCATACACTCTGGCCAGATGGTGTCATACAGTACCCTGCACCATACACTCTGGCCAGATGGTCGTTCATACAGTACCCTGCACCATACACTCTGGCCAGATGGTGTCATACAGTACCCTGCACCATACACTCTGGCCAGATGGTCGTCATACAGTACCCAGCACCATACACTCTGGCCAGATGGTGCATGGTCATACAGTACCCTGCACCATACACTCACGCCAGATGGTGGTCATACAGTACCCTGCATCATACACTCTGGCCAGATGGTGGTCATAAGTACCTGCACCATACACTCTGGCCAGATGGTGGTCATGCAGTACCCTGCACCATACACCTCTGGCCAGATGGTGGTCATGCAGTACCCTGCACCATACACTCTGGCCAGATGGTGGTCATGCAGTAACCTGCACCATACACTCTGGCCAGATGGTCGTCATACAGTACCCTGCACCATACACTCTGGCCAGATGGTGGTCATACAGTACCCTGCACCATACACTCTGGCCAGATGGTCGTCAAGTACCCTGCACCATACACTCTGGCCAGATGGGGTCATGCAGTACCCTGCACCAACACTCTGGCCAGATGGTCGTCATGCAGTACCCTGCACCATACACTCTCTGGCCAGATGGTGGTCATGAATTACCCTGCACCATACACTCTGGCCAGATGGTGGTCATGTAAGTACCCTGCACCATACACTCTGGCCAGATGATGGTCATACAGTACCTGCACCATACACTCTGGCCAGATGGTGGTCATTCAGTACCCTGCACCATACACTCTGGCCAGATGGTGGTCATACAGTACCCTGCACCATACACCTGGCCAGATGGTCGTCATGTGTACCCTGCACCATACACTCTGGCCAGATGGTCGTCATGCAGTACCCTGCACCATACACTCTGGCCAGATGGTGGTCATGCAGTACCCTGCACCATACACTCTGGCCAGATGGTGGTCATGCAGTACCCTGCACCATACACTCTGGCCAGATGGTCATCATGCAGTACCGCACCATACACTCTGGCCAGATGGTGGTCATACAGTACCCTGCACCATACACTCTGGCCAGATGGTGGTCATGCAGTACCCTGCACCATACACTCTGGCCAGATGGTGGTCATACAGTACCCTGCACCATACACCCTGGCCAGATGGTGGTCATACGTTCCCAGCACCATACACTCTGGCCAGATGGTGGTCATACAGTACCCAGCACCATACACTCTGGCCAGATGGTGGTCGTACAGTACCCAGCACCATACACTCTGGCCAGATGTGGTCATACAGTACACCTGCCCCTTACACTCTTTGCCAGATGGTCATCATGCAGTACCCTGCACCATACACTCTGGCCAGATGGTCATCATGCAGTACCC
>WNGS01052281.1:0-15298 GCA_020271785.1 Procambarus virginalis
AGCACTTAGCACAGTGATCATATTGCACGAGGGAGCACTTAGCAGAGTGATCAATATTGCACGAGGGAGCACTTAGCACAGTGATCAATATTGCACGAGGGAGCACTTAGCAGAGTGATCAATATTGCACGAGGGAACACTTAGCAGAGTGATCAATATTGCACGAGGGAGCACTTAGCAGAGTGATCAATATTGCACAAGGGAACACTTAGCAGAGTGATCAATATTGCACGAGGGAGCACTTGGCAGAGTGATCAATATTGCACGAGGGAACACTGAACACGGTGATCAATATTGCACGAAGGAACACTTAGTAGAGTGATCAATATTGCACGAGGGAACACTTAGTAGAGTGATCAATATTGCACGAGGGAACACTTGGCAGAGTGATCAATATTGCACGAGGGAACACTGAACACGGTGATCAATATTGCACGAAGGAACACTTAGTAGAGTGATCAATATTGCACGAGGGAACACTGAACACGATGATCAATATTGCACGAGGGAACACTTAGTAGAGTGATCAATATTGCACGAGGGGACACTGAACACGGTGACCCTCCAGACAGGGGCGGCCTGAAGCCGTCACTTCACCAGACTAGTGACCACCAGACTAGTGGTCACCAGACTAGTGGTCACCAGACTAGTGGTCACCAGACTAGTGGTCACCAGACTAGTGACCACCAGACTAGTGACCACCAGACTAGTGGTCACCAGACTAGTGGTCACCAGACTAGTGACCACCAGACTAGTGGTCACCAGACTAGTGGTCACCAGACTAGTGGCCACCAGACTAGTGACCACCAGACTAGTGGTCACCAGACTAGTGGTCACCAGACTAGTGACCACCAGACTAGTGGTCACCAGACTAGTGGCCACCAGACTAGTGGTCACCAGACTAGTGGTCACCAGACTAGTGGTCACCAGACTAGTGACCACCAGACTAGTGGCCACCAGACTAGTGGCCACCAGACTAGTGGTCACCAGACTAGTGGCCACCAGACTAGTGGCCACCAGACTAGTGGTCACCAGACTAGTGGCCACCAGACTAGTGGTCACCAGACTAGTGGTCACCAGACTAGTGGTCACCAGACTAGTGACCACCAGACTAGTGGTCACCAGACTAGTGGCCACCAGACTAGTGGCCACCAGACTAGTGGTCACCAGACTAGTGGCCATCAGACTATGTGACCACCAGACTAGTGGTCACCAGACTAGTGACCACCAGACTAGTGGCACCAGACTAGTGGCCACCAGACTAGTGGTCACCAGACTAGTGGCCACCAGACTAGTGGCCACCAGACTAGTGGTCACCAGACTAGTGGCCACCAGACTAGTGGCCACCAGACTAGTGGTCACCAGACTAGTGGTCACCAGACTAGTGACCACCAGACTAGTGACCACCAGACTAGTGACCACCAGACTAGTGACCACCAGACTAGTGACCACCAGACTAGTGACCACCAGACTAGTTGCCACCAGACTAGTGACCACCAGACTAGTGGCCACCAGACTAGTGGTCACCAGACTAGTGGCCATCAGACTATGTGACCACCAGACTAGTGGTCACCAGACTAGTGGTCACCAGACTAGTGGTCACCAGACTAGTGGTCACCAGACTAGTGGTCACCAGACTAGTGGTCACCAGACTAGTGGTCACCAGACTAGTGGTCACCAGACTAGTGACCACCAGACTAGTGGTCACCAGACTAGTGGTCACCAGACTAGGTGACCACCAGACTAGGTGGCCATCAGACTAGTGGTCATCAGACTAGTGACCACCAGACTAGGTGGCCATCAGACTAGTGGTCACCAGACTAGTGACCACCAGACTAGGTGACCACCAGACTAGTGGTCACCAGACTAGTGGTCACCAGACTAGTGACCACCAGACTAGGTGACCACCAGACTAGTGGTCACCAGACTAGTGGTCACCAGACTAGTGACCACCAGACTAGTGGTCACCAGACTAGTGGTCACCAGACTAGTGGTCACCAGACTAGTGGCCATCAGACTAGTGACCACCAGACTAGTGGTCACCAGACTAGTGACCACCAGACTAGTGGTCACCAGACTAGTGACCACCAGACTAGTGGTCACCAGACTAGTGGCCATCAGACTAGTGACCACCAGACTAGTGGTCACCAGACTAGTGACCACCAGACTAGTGGCCATCAGACTAGGTGACCACCAGACTAGTGGTCACCAGACTAGTGGTCACCAGACTAGTGACCACCAGACTAGTGACCACCAGACTAGTGACCACCAGACTAGGTGACCACCAGACTAGTGGTCACCAGACTAGTGGTCACCAGACTAGTGGTCACCAGACTAGTGGTCACCAGACTAGTGGCCATCAGACTAGTGACCACCAGACTAGGTGACCACCAGACTAGTGGTCACCAGACTAGTGGTCACCAGACTAGTGACCACCAGACTAGTGGTCACCAGACTAGTGGCCACCAGACTAGTGGTCACCAGACTAGTGACCACCAGACTAGGTGACCACCAGACTAGTGGTCACCAGACTAGTGGTCATCAGACTAGTGGCCATCAGACTAGTGGTCACCAGACTAGTGACCACCAGACTAGGTGACCACCAGACTAGTGGTCACCAGACTAGTGGTCACCAGACTAGTGACCACCAGACTAGTGGTCACCAGACTAGTGGCCACCAGACTAGTGGTCACCAGACTAGTGACCACCAGACTAGTGGTCACCAGACTAGTGCGACAATTGAGTTATGAGTTAAGAGAAAAGACAAAAGCAGTTAAGCTTTGGGTCAATGGAAGAGAGAAGAAAGCAGTGTACGTGTGAGTGTGCGTGCGTGTGCGTGCTTGAGATATAAGGCAGTACACATTCACGCATCATGTCTGGAAGACAGTATAGGTGTGCGCGCCAAAATGGTCACTTGCACGCTGGAGACCAAAACACGGCGTAATGTGTTACCATGGCAACACGTCCAGTACCCTAAACAAAGAACAGCTGACCCCGCCCCAGGCGGCCACTGGCGGCTCTCCACCATACTAACACAGGCTGGGGGAGTACCCAAGTTGGGGCAGCGAATCCTAGCATTGCTACAATGGAATTTCCCAGCAAGTATATTGTTGTGTGGACCATAACACGGTTAACACAAGTACGTAGTTGGGAAGGCTATTATTAGAGCATTATAAGCTTGACGTATATGTAAATGTTTTAAAATGTGGTATCGCAAGGTGGGGCAGAGAGAGAGAGAGAGAGAGAGAGAGAGAGAGAGAGAGAGAGAGCAGACTAACAGATATACACACACAACTAATTCCTTCCATAAATTTAATACCAAATATGACAAGTTAAAAATCCAGTACCAGTAGCTGGAGCCCTCCTGTAAATTAAGTATAGTCGCGCGCGCCCGCGCACATTAATCATTTTATCAGACAACCAACGGCTAGAAAAACGGGGTCCAAGAGCTAGAGCTCGATGCTGCAGGCACAAATAGGTGAGTACACACACACACACACACACACACACACAAGAACGTTTTCAGTGTCAGAGTAGTTAACAGGTGGAATACATTAGGAAGTGATGTGGTGGAGGCTGACTCCATACACAGTTTATAATGTAGATATGACAAGAGCCCAGTAGGCTCAGGAACCTGTACACCAGTTGAGAGGCGGGACCAAAGAGCCGGAGCTCAACCCCCGGTGTGAAGAAGCAAGTGAGTGCGAGACGTAGGACAGGAGACCTCACCAGTATGGTTCATGGTAAGTCTTGCCTCATAGCACTAATACAGTTCTTCCACCAGGTGACAAATGTTAAACATAGTAAATAGGTACCTGGGAGTTAGACAGCTGCTACGGGCTGCTTCCTGGGGGTGTGTAACAAAAAGAAGGCTTGGTCGAGGACCGGGCCGCGGGGACGCTAAGCCCCGAAATCATCTCAAGATAGGTTAGGTAAGATGGGAAGGTATAGGGTTGGCAGTCATTGTAGTAAGCGAACAGCAGGTGAAAGGCGGGGTCCGAGAGCTGAGGCATGACCGTGCAGGCACAATAGGCTAGAGCACACACAGAAGCCTTATCACCAGTACTCCAGTGTTGGTGCCTCGTGCACCATAATGCCCGCCACACTGTACCACTATATTGTAACATTGACAACCACTACAGCCATTGTAACATTGGCTATGACTACCCAATGTAAAACTTGGTGAAATAGTCACCACTGTGACCTTCTATAATGAATACTAAACTAATAAATGTACACACTTCTTATCCTGAGTAACACTTCCTATCAGTTGCACTTGGTAACACTATTATTGAACACTTGTAATATGAGCTGACATATGATGGTTACACCGGATCAAGGTACACTGTCAACAAGGAAATGCTACACAGGATTAAATACGCTGCCACCATCCTGCCTTTGACCACTGAGGCTAATCAAGCAACGAGGCAAGAAACATTGCTTGGCTTGGAGAGTACTTTCTATAACTGTCATTAAATATGAGACGGTTGTCAGCCACGATATCAAAAGATTCTAAGAGGATTCAACAATTGACACAGACGGGAAATTTAACATGAGTTTATTGAGATATCAAATTATACTAACACCACGATAATTCCTACTCTAACACTGGCAACAAGTTAAGAAATTTAGACATGGAACAAAATTACAGAGATCACACACATTACCTTAAACAAGACCTCTGTCTCCGTCCGGTGGACACTGTCTCTCCCGGCCTGTGGGTGATTGTCACAGAACCGGCCTCGATCCGGGAGCACCGTACTCTCTCTCCGTCCGGTCCTACACTCTCTATCTCTCACCCCTCGCTCTACAGGCCCCTATATACACCATTACAAAAGGGGGGGGGAAGATTTTTTTGTGAAACCTACACCAAGCAATAAGAGGCGGCCACACGTGTACAAACACTCAAGAATTTATCCTTAGACTTGTTTGACATAAACCATAAACTGTTTCAAGAGAGGACTTATTAATTACGTGTATGGCTGACCCTTTGACCTGGTAAAAGGGGGAAATCCAAGCATGTTTACACATGAGGATCTGGAGTCTGCTCCCTTACCCTCTTGACAAGAGTATCATGAAATATTACATACTTGAAACTTTGCTGAATAAGACTAACCCAGGAATTTTTTAATCAACATACAAGAAAACCGGAGGGCATCTGGGCTGACCTCTTGGAGCAGACTTCTCTGGTTGAGCTCTCGAGGGGGGTGGGGGGGGTCATGGGTGTTACAGCTCCCTTTCCCCGGAGTTAAGACAAAATCGTGTGTATGAAATTAAGCACAATTTTGTCTTATCCTAACTCATCCCAAATACCACAACTTAACCCTAAAAGAGAAAAAATAAAAAAAAATTGCCAGTGACATATTGATAAAAGTAAATTAACTAACTTAACATGATGCAAAGTACATTATACAGTAACACTTCAGAACAATACATAAATGTAAAATGGAAGAAACAAAAGTACACAAAAAAAAAATCCTGGCAAAGTACCAGCAATGCCACCCTCACACATGATACAATTCTGAATATCAAACATGACAAAAGTATATAAAAAGACAAATCCCGACTGCACTCAAGGCAGTCCAGCAAGGCTTCCCCTGAAGGCTGGAAGACCCAAACAAAAATCGCCTTAAAACTAGCATGACATATATAAAAAAATAATAAAAAAAAATATCCCAAATGGAACAGGAAACTTAGAACTAAAATAATATAACGTTAAAAATACAAGTAATACATGATAAATAGGGGATACTATGATCCAATGACACATCCTGCCTGCACACTAGGCAGGCTAGCAAGCCTTCCTCAGAAGATCTGAAGAACAAAACATACACAAAAAAATGATCAACAACATGAAAATATATGTAATATTCCTAGTCTAACATAAAAATTGAAGTAATTAAAAAATAACAGGTAACATTATACCCTAAACCTCTGCTGGGTACCTCATGACCCACAGCCAAACCTATGAGTTATACAAGTTATAAAACATGGTTACAAAAACAACTGACATCAAAACTCTGCAACAGAACCGTACGTTACAGAACACTTGTCGGCCAATCCAATACCGCACAAGACAACAGTGCCAGGGTCAATCTCCATGCACCCTGCACACACTGAAAGTAAGACTACCTCTTACCACAACAGAAACATTTCTTAACATTACAACATTTTATTGACACATAAAGGCATGCAAATAATACAAAAAAATATGTACCCAACACTGGTACCAAACAGGGAACCTGGACACTCATCACCAGGACAAACTTATTACATAGACACATACATGAAATAAAATAATAATAAATTTTACGATAAAGTTAGTGCTAGAGACCCAAGTCATCTAGCTAAGATCACTGTCTAGGACCACTTTTCTAGGTCTAGTTTCTTTTACATCCTCATAAATGTAACACTTTTCCAACTGATTAAACAAAACTATTTGACACCGTTAATACTAGAGTCATTTCTCTGAACCATCATTCGTAAATCTTGACACATCAATGTTCATGTTGATATACGCGTTTCCTATTGCGCATCCATTATACTCTCGCGTGGTGGCCTGATGTTGGAGACCTGATGTTGGAGACCTGAAGTTGGAGATCGGATGTTGGAGATCGGATGTTGGAGATCTGATGTTGGAGATCTGATGTTGGAGATCTGATGTTGGAGATCTGATGTTGGAGATCTGTTGAAGGTCCAGCGTCTGCCCGTCGATGATGCCTGCATATACCCTGAGATCTTCTTGCAACAGCTCTGGGGTACGTCTGGTGACGGAGCGAGTCTACTGGTGACAGACTCCTCGTCAGCTGCCCAACTGCTCGAAGGTGGTGGCGTGAAGAGCAGCGGCGAGTGACCGCGGCCGGGGACGTGGCCGGTCACAGGTGAACGGTGTTGGGAGAGATGTATGGAAGCACATCTCACATCCAGTTGCTTGAAGCTGAAGGTCGATGATGAGTGACAGCAGCTACAGAGCAGGAGTCGTGACAGCAGGGCAGAGAGTGTGACGTCAACGAAGTCTTGCAACAGAAGTAAGCAGGTGCAGGTTTTGAGGCGTGGGTGGCGTGGCGGCAGGCCAGGTGGATCCCGACTTCAGCTCCTGGGGCCCATCACTGTACAGGCGTTGCTTGTGTCACATTCTACTGAGCCGGTACGCCTTATCGCGCATGCCCTAATGTGCCTGACCTTGGGCCGATGGTGCGAAACGTGCACCCCTATTGGCGAGTCAAACACACTCAGTAGGGAGGTGCTGTTGGAATGTGACCGCCTCGTTGCGCATCTTGGTGGAGTCAGTGATGTGGCATCCCCAAGGACGAGGGGAACTGATAGGTGACTGCTGCCGGCATACCCGCTTGTTGACCTCGCGCCTCCACTTCCGGTGTGCCTGCACGGTGTGTCGCAGCAGGCAGGTGGGTGCTTCTGATGATGAACTGCAAGACTGGAGCCCACCATGGTACGTTGACATCTGGACAGCTGTGCTCTGCTGGCTTGAACTCTGGCTTGGACAACCTCGTGTGGTGAGAGGTGTCGGCTGGGTGAATGGTGTAACTATCACCCTCCCAGGTAACCGTGTGGGTGGGGTTACTGGGATTGTTGGGAGGGGGTGGGGTGTAACGTAACCCCCTCTCCACTGTACCAGAGGGGTGACCCCTCTGGCCTCAATGTTGGTTCACGAGTAGCAGGTACCGGGACAGAGCGGTGTGGACAAGCAGACCTGGGGAAGACAGATTAACACTCCGACTGGCGGAAACAAGGACTCTCCCCTGGGCTTTGGTGACAGGGTACAGCCCAAGAGTAGGTAAGGCATGAACTCTGAATACATTCCATGACAAAATCTCAAAACAATTGCCAGTTTAAGAACTCTGATAAAAACTGCTAAGGGCAAGACAACTTACTAAAACTCTCCCTGCCTCGCCCGTGACCTCGTTAACATAGGGTGACAAGGCTGACCCTGGGTACCAATGAGAGTTGACAGAAGGTCCTCCTCTCCTTCCTGGGCAATCCCAGCTGGGTCAGTCAACTCAGAAGGGTCAGGAATGGGAATCGCTGAAGGCAGTTCCAGTTCCTCCCTGGCAACGTAACACTTTAATTTGTTGACATGAATAGTTGTGTCACCCTGGTCATCAAAAATTCCCCTGATAAGAAAATTAACTGGTCCAAGCTTCTTAATTACTCTGTATGGTCCACGCCATCTAGGTGCTAGCTTCCTACTTTGATTGGCAGGTGCCTTTTCATTTAACCTCATAACCAAGCTTCCCTCTCTAAGTGTCAACGGTTGAACCTTCTTATCATAATAGTGCGCATACCGGCTCCTCGCAGTCTTAGAAGCCTCAGCGGCAATCCTCCAAGCATTACGCATTTTAGAGAGGATTTCTGAAGGATAATCCTCACCGTACACAATCTCGTGTCTGTTAAGCAGACCTGATGGGAAATTACATGAGCGCCCCGTGAAAAGCAGCAATGGTTGAGTGTTAATTGACTGATGAATGGCAGTGTTCAAGGCTAGTTGAACATAGGGGAGTTGTTCATCCCAGGTGGCAGCATCTTTCTCTGCAAGAATTGCTAGCATATCCTTGATTGTACGATTGGTTCTTTCAGTCATACCGTTTGCTTGCGGATGGTAAGCAGTCGTGAGGGCTGTTGTAGTTTCTAAAATTTTACAAACTTCTTTAAAAGTGTTACCAACGAACTCTTGACCTCTGTCAGATACTAATACTTTAGGTGGTCCAAACACAGTGACAAATTTACTTAAGAAAGCGTCTGCAACAGTCTGCGCGTCCTTACGAGGAAGAGCAACCAAGGTAGTGAACCGGGACAGATGGTCCACTAGAACCAACACGTAGCGATTACCCGAATGACTACTATGTAAATCAATCAAATCTGCTCCCACACGATCTAAAGGCTCAAAAATTTCAGGGAACTCTTGTAGTGGCGCTTGTACCTTAGGGGTACCTTTTCGTCGTTGGCAGTTGGCACAAGATTTAACAAACTTAGTTATATAAGATAACATCCCAGGAAAATAGAATAAAGTTTTTGCTCTCATATAGGTCTTAAAGACCCCAGGGTGACCAGCGATCTTAGATGCATGCGCGAGTTTCACGGCCGATGATCTTAACGCGTCGGGGATGACTAACTGATAAACCGCACGATCTTTCATGTCGTTAACATAGTATAGGACACCCTTCTGCAGGTCAAAATGTTGCAGGGAAAGTTACCTTTCTTCATAGGGTATTTACCACCCTCCAAATATTCAATTATTTCCTTCCATCGCTGTTCTCCCATTTGAAATTCTCTCATTTTATCACTTGCAATAGTTTCAATGTTGACATTTACGTTAACTGACGCGATGTTCCTACTCAAGGTGTCTGGCACAACGTGAGATGGACCAGGCTTATACAGGATCTGAAACGAGTGAGCTGACAGCTCATGAGACCAACGTGACATCCGGGGACACTTTGTTTTCTTTTTAAATATATAAGTGAGAGCTCTGTGATCTGTGAAAATAACAAAATGACGTTGGAATAGGTAAGGCTCAAAATAACGAACACTTTCAACCACAGCAAGTGCTTCCTTGTCTGTTGCTGAGTATCTAACTTCAGGTCCCTTCACTTTTCTACTGAAATACGCCACAGGGTGAGGATGGTTCTCTGAATCACGCTGCATTAAGCACCCTCCTATGGCAACACCACTAGCGTCTGTATGCACCTCCCATTCCTTATCAAAGTCAGGCACAGCTAATACTGGGGCGGTAATTAATTGACTTTTGAGTTTAGTATAAGCCTCATCATGTTCTAATGTCCACATAAATTTAGCATTCTTCTTTACAAGGTCAGTTAAAGGCGCTGTTATACTAGCAAACCCCTCAATATGGCGGCGGAAGTACCCGGCTGCTCCCAGAAACCGGCGCACATCCCTTGCTGACCTAGGCATCTCAGCAATGGCGCGGCATGAGTCTGGGTCAGGGCGGATGCCATCTGTGCTCACCTGGAACCCCAGAAACTTGAATTTCTGAGATGCCAGGGTGCACTTGTTAATATTTAATTTGAACCCTGCCTTGTCTAACAATGAAAGCGTCTCAGTCAAGTCCCGAAGGTGTTCATCAAACGACCTGGAGTAAATAACCACGTCATCCAGGTATGCTAATGAATGTCTACCTAACACAGGACTGAGGATGAAGTTAATAGCCCTCTGAAATGAAGAAGGGGCTGTCTTGAGCCCAAAAGGCATGCGCTTAAACTGAAACTGGTGAACCCCATCAGAGAACGCTGTTTTCTCACGGTCCCTAACTGCAACCGGAATAGCCCAATATGCTGACTTAGCATCCAGAGTCGAGAAATACTTGGCTGCCGCGAACTGATCTATAATCTCCTGAATCCGAGGTAAGGGGTACACGTCTCCCTTTGTAATTTCATTAACTTTCCGATAGTCGACACAAAACCGGTAACTACCATCTGGTTTGCGCACCAGCACCACCGGAGACAACCATGGTGAAGTACTCGGTTCTATAACTCCCTGTCTTAACATCTTCTGACACTCATCTCTGATAGTTTTCTTAGCCTGTTCCGGGAGCCTCCACTGTCTCGTATACACGGGCTCGTGATCACCTGTTGGAATGGTGTGCTCAATTCTGTCTAACAACCCAATTTGATCGTCGTCCGTTGCAAATAATTTGGGGAACATCCGCAGAACTTCCCGCACCCGTTTTCTATCTAACTGTGGAATGTGCTGTAAATCTAGAGCTGATATTAATTTATTCAAATTGTTGGTATCGCAAGGTGGCGTGAGCACCGTTGTGCTGTGCTTAGAAGTCTTACCAGTGTCTTTAACATTAAGAGCGCCACATTGCACAGTGTTTGTAAGTGTTTCTGATGGGTCTGATTGAAAGATCGATGTCTCCTCTAAGATAATACCATGAGACACCCGATCACCCACTCTGAAGCGGTAGGTCTTGTGTGAGAGATTGACTACAGGTATGAGGGCACCTTTGTCCAGGACAACAATTAAGTGGTGGGGAATTAATAGTTTATCAAACCTGCCAGCCACCAGAAGGGTAGTACCAGGCTGGATATGACGACCCACGGCCACCCTAAGGAATCTAAATGACCGTGGTGGGCAAGTTTGCTTGTCAAAAGCATGTAAAATACACGACTTCTTATTATTGTCTGGAAGAGACTGAAATAAAAACTTTGCATAATTGGCATGATGTTTCTGCTTCCGCTGGATGGAAGCTACAACCGGTGGATGGTCAGTCAATGTCACCGGATAAGATACAGTACCTAATTTCAACCGGCAATATCTCGACCCTTTCTCAGCAGACAGAGAATATGAGAACCTGTGTAAGAAATCCATACCAATCAAGATATCACCCGGATAAGCAAGATTCTGAACCACTGTACAAGTGTGAGGGTACGACCCATCATGACCTATTTCAAAATTAATTGTGGCCTGACCCAAGATGTCAATTTGTCCTCCATTAACTGCTGTGAGCTGTTTACTACAACGTTTAAGCCGTGCTTGTTTGAATTTGCTGAAGGCTGAACTCTTAATGAGCGTTGCTTGGCTACCTGTGTCCATGAAAGCAATCAAACTCTCACCCTGAACTTTGACTTCGAAAGTAGGGCGACTATCCTTAAAGTAATCTGGTGCCGGCCCTTCCTTAAGTCGAACACTCGTACACGCTTTCCTAAAATGACCTTTTCCATGACAGGTCCAACATTTCTCCTTACGAATACTACTTAATGTGTAAGAAATCTTACCACAAGTACAAACGAATCCCGGGGAAGAAACACTGGGGTTGGGAAGGGTGGGGGAAGCAGGGTGGGGGAGGGGAATGTGGGAGGGGGAGGATATGACAGGAGGTATGAGGGAGGCGGGGAGGGCTGGTGGGGGGTTGAGGGGCTGGGCGCAGGGCGGGGAGGACGGGAGTGGGGGGAGAGTGGAGGGCGTGTGAAGGGGTGACACCGACTCGGGGTGTGGCGGGTGGGGTGGAAACTGAGTGGGAGGAGTGTGAGGTTGGACGGGTGGAAGGGGACAGTGCTGAGAGGGGAGGGGCTGAAAAGGCCAGGTGTGGGTGGAGTGACCTTGAGTGGGGATAGTGGGGACGGTGGAAGGGAGTGGAGCAGGGTGGGTGGAGGGAACATGGGCGGGTAGGGTGGGTGGGAAGTGGGTGGGGGAGGTGTAGGTAACTTGAGGTGGGAACTGAGAAGGAATAGAGGAGGATTGCAACCCTATTGAGAACCCCCTCCATTCTGATAACATCTGAGTGGACATATAAAATCACACAAAATAACACAATATTTGTAACTTTGTCACCGAGCGTCATATTAACTTGAAATTTTAACACAATGTTCTATGTAACGAATGAACATTAAACAGTAAATCACAACATACGCACACTCGCTGTAAATACAATATACACCGCGTGACTTATGACAGTACCCTTCCTGAGTGGACGAGGGTTATGGCCGCGCGCCCAGATGAAGGGGGTGTTGACAGCTTGACAGCTTCGTATAAACACTCCCACAGATCGTCGCACGGGAAACCCATATACACATATGTGCACACCAAGAGACGGTCAGGTGCACATACAACCTTATCGACACTGAAATTCCTTACACTTACGAAAAGAATCTGAGTAAAATAATGAAAATAAACTACAATATACTTAACTAAGAATTCCCTTAACTAATTGTAAGACTACTCTAGGTGACGAAGCACCCTTGTAAAGACTACCGGAACTAATTTTAAGGCTTCTCTCGTGGTGATTAACCTACGATTGTTCGTTGGTGAGCCACGACCGGTAGCTACGTCTGACCCGCCCTTGGGGACAGACATCCAACACTAGGGCCGCCCTCCCTAAGACACAATTCACGACTAGAATGTTTGAAGTCAGCCTCGCTGCAAACATGACATGACCCCCTCTATGATGATAACTCAGTCACACTCTAGGCGACAGTACGCCGTCTGCGACCTTCCCGTTAAAACCTAGAACTCGAGGCACCTCGTAGTAACCTCCGAAATTATCAGTAAGCGTCCTTCCCTGATAATTTCTCAGACAACCTGCCGAACAGATTGCTGTACAACATATAACTGAGTTGTACACCCCTGAAAGCTATGCAGAGAAACGAGAACTAATTTCTGTCCATAGATTTCAGAGCGACGTGCATACCCCAAACTCTCTCAGTTTCCCGTATGACACACTAAATCATAACACTTAATACGTATGGCTCCGAGCAACGAAATCGCGAGCCGCCTAAACATACATACAGCAACGAACCCGAGCAGGCGCGCGGGACCCCCAATAAATTGTGAACACACCCACAACTTATTGGAACACCGCTGCTACCATTGTAACATTGACAACCACTACTGCTGCCATTGTAACATTGGCTATGACTACCCAATGTAAAACTTGGTGAAATAGTCACCACTGTGACCTTCTATAATGAATACTAAACTAATAAATGTACACACTTCTTATCCTGAGTAACACTTCCTATCAGTTGCACTTGGTAACACTGTTATTGAACACTTGTAATATGAGCTGACATATGATGGTTACACCGGATCAAAGGTACACTGTCAACAAGGAAATGCTACACAGGATTAAATACGCTGCCACCATCCTGCCTTTGACCACTGAGACTAATCAAGCAACGAGGCAAGAAACATTGCTTGGCTTGGAGAGTACTTTCTATAACTGTCATTAAATATGAGACGGTTGTCAGCCACGATATCAAAAGATTCTAAGAGGATTCAACAATTGACACAGACGGGAAATTTAACATGAGTTTATTGAGATACCAAATTATACTAACACCACGATAATTCCTACTCTAACACTGGCAACAAGTTAAGAAATTTAGACATGGAACAAAATTACAGAGATCACACACATTACCTTAAACAAGACCTCTGTCTCTCTGTCCGGTGGACACTGTCTCTCCCGGCCTGTGGATGGTGTCACAGAACCGGCCTCGATCCGGGAGCACCGTACTCTCTCTCTGTCCGTCCGGTCCTACACTCTCTCTCACCCCTAGCCCTACAGGCCCCTATATACACCATTACAAAAGGGGGGGGGGGAAGATTTTTTTGTGAAACCTACACCAAGCAATAAGAGGCGGCCACACGTGTACAAACACTCAAGAATTTATCCTTAGACTTGTTTGACATAAACCATAAACTGTTTCAAGAGAGGACTTATTAATTACGTGTATGGCTGACCCTTTGACCTGGTAAAAGGGGGAAATCCAAGCATGTTTACACATGAGGATCTGGAGTCTACTCCCTTACCCTCTTGACAAGAGTATCATGAATTATTACATACTTGAAACTTGTGCTGAATAAGACTAACCCAGGAATTTTTAATCAACATACAAGAAAACCGGAGGTCATCTGGGCTGACCTCTTGGAGCAGACTTCCCTGGTTGAGCTCTCGAGGGGTGGGGGGGGGGTCATGGGTGTTACATGATAGTGCGCGTCAGGCGCTCCGTCATGCTAATGGGATATGCTGTTCCATCTCGATTTACGTGCTTGTGGGTCATTAGTTTTGGTCATATATTATCCCTCCTAGTGGCTCCAGGCGTGGGCAGGTCAGACGTACTGACGTACTGACGTACTGCTACTCTCATTATCCTCAAGCAGACGAGGAGTCACAATAACGTGGCAGAAATATCGACTTTAGAATGGTCCAGGACGGACCGAAACGTCGTCGTCCCTTCACTTTCTAGTGTGTGGTCTGGTCAACATTATCCTCAACATCTTTCTCAAAAAAATATCTTGACCAGATTTTAACTGGATAACGAGAAAGATTCATGAGGGGCGGGGGGGGGGGGGTGGGGGTAGGGGGGAAGGAAGGAAGGAACTATCAGGGAGAAAGCGCCAAGCCATTAAGACTATATAGCACTGGGAAGGAGTCAGGATAAGGATTTGGGATGGGACGGAGGGAAAGGAATGATGCCCAACCACTGGACGGTCGGGGATTGAACGCCGACCTGCATGAAGCGAAACCGTCGCTCTACCGTCCAGCCCAAGTGGTAGGGGGGAGGCTATTAGAATTATAGATCTCCCTCGGTTTCTCAAACCATTGCGAAAGTATATATATATATATATATATATAAAGGTGATTAAGAGATGGTAATAGCGAAGTAATCGATCATTTTCCTTCACTAAATGATTTTTCGCATCAGCCACTGATTTTGCTAGTCATGTGCCTAATTGTTCCCATACCGTTAAAAGCAAGATTTTTGTTGTTTCTTATATATATATATATATATATATATATATATATATATATATATAT
>WNGS01052281.1:16298-26470 GCA_020271785.1 Procambarus virginalis
TGAAGGGGTGACACCGACTCGGGTGGGTGGCGGGAGGGGTGGAAACTGAGTGGGAGGAGGGTGAGGTTGGAGGGTGGAAGGGGACAATGCGAGAGGGGAGGGGCTGAAAAGGCCAGGTGTGGGTGGAGTGACCTTGAGTGGGGATAGTGGGGACGGTGGAAAGGGAGTGGAGCAGGGTGGGTGGAGGGAACATGGGCGGGTAGGGTGGGTGGGAAGTGGGTGGGGGAGGTGAGGGAATTGAGGTGGGAAAGGAGAAGGAATAGAGGAGGATTGCAACCCTAGAGAACCCCTCCATTCTGATAACATCTGAGTGGAAATATAAAATCACACAAAATAAAACCAATATTTGTAACTTTGTCACCGAGCGTCATATTAACTTGAAATTTTAACACAATGTTCTATGTAACGAATGAACATTAAACAGTAAATCACAACAAACGCACACTCGATGTAAATACAATATACACCGCGTGACTTATGACAGTACCCTTCCTGAGTGGACGAGGGTTATGGCCGCGCGCCCAGATGAAGGGGGTGTTGACAGCTTGACAGCTTCGTATAAACACTCCCACGATCGTCGCACGGAAAACCCATATACACATATGTGCACACCAAGAGACGGTCAGGTGCACATACAACCTTATCGACACTGAAATTCTTTCACTTACGAAAAGAATCTGAGTAAAATAATGAAAATAAACTACAATATACTTAACTAAGAATTCCCTTAACTATTGTAAGACTACTCTAGGTGACGAAGCACCCTTGTAAAGACTACCGGAACTAATTTTAAGGCTTCTCTCGTGGTGATTAACCTACGATTGTTCGTTGGTGAGCCACGACCGGTAGCTACGTCTGACCCGCCCTTGGGGACAGACATCCAACACTAGGGCCGCCCTCCCTAAGACACAATTCACGACTAGAATGTTTGAGGTCAGCCTCGCTGCAAACATGACATGAACCCCTCTATGATAAACTCAGCCACACTCTAGGCGACAGTACGCCGTCTGCGACCTTCCCGTTAAATCTAGAACTCGAGGCACCTCGTAGTAACCTCCGAAATTATCAGTAAGCGTCCTTCCCTGATAATTCCCCAGACAACCTGCCGAACAGATTGCTGTAAAACATATAACTGAGTTGTACACCCCTGAAAGCTATGCAGAGAAACGAGAACTAATTTCTGTCCATAGATTTCAGAGCGACGTGCATACCCCAACTCTCTCAGTTTCCCGTATGACACACTAAATCATAACACTTAATACGTATGGCTCCGAGCAACGAAATCGCGAGCCGCCTAAACATACATACAGCAACGAACCCGAGCAGCAGGCGCGCGGGACCCCAATAAATTGTGAACACACCACAATTTTATTGGAACACCGCTGCTACCATTGTAACATTGACAACCACTACTGCTGCCATTGTAACATTGCTATGACTACCCAATGTAAAACTTGGTGAAATAGTCACCACTGTGACCTTCTATAATGAATACTAAACTAATAATGTACACACTCTTATCCTGAGTAACACTTCCTATCAGTTGCACTTGGTAACACTGTATTGAACACTTGTAATATGAGCTGACATATGATGGTTACACCGGATCAAAGGTACACTGTCAACAAGGAAATGCTACACAGGATTAAATACGCTGCCACCATCCTGCCTTTGACCACTGAGACTAATCAAGCAACGAGGCAAGAAACATTGCTTGGCTTGGAGAGTACTTTCTATAACTGTCATTAAATATGAGACGGTTGTCAGCCACGATATCAAAAGATTCTAAGAGGATTCAACAATTGACACAGACGGGAAATTTAACATGAGTTTATTGAGATACAAATTATACTAACACCACGATAATTCCTACTCTAACACTGGCAAAGTTAAGAAATTTAGACATGGAACAAAATTACAGAGATCACACACATTACCTTAAACAAGCCTCTGTCTCCGTCCGGTGGACACTGTCTCTCCCGGCCTGGGATGGGTCACAGAACCGGCCTCGATCCGGAGCACCGTACTCCTGTGTCCGTCCGTCCTACACTCTATCTCACCCTAGCTCTACAGGCCCCTATATACACCATTACAAAAGGGGGGAGGGGGAACCATAAACTGTTTCAAAGAGGACTATTAATTACGTGTATGGCTGACCCTTTGACCTGGTAAAAGGGGGAAATCCAAGCATGTTTACACATGAGGATTCGGATCTACTCCTTACCCTCTTGACAAGAGTATCATGATTATTACATACTTGAAACTTGGCTGAATAAGACTAACCCAGGAATTTTTAATCAACATACAAGAAAACCAGAGGGCATCTGGCTGACCTCTTGGGCAGACTTCCCTGGTTGAGAACTCTAGGGGGGGGGGGGGGGTGGGGTCATGGGTGTACACCACTGCAGGTAAACTCTAAGTAGAGATCTCTACAACACAATGTCTACAAAAAACCAGAAAGTCCAACGCATGCAGACAACACACTCTTAATCTTCTCATTGTTAAAACTGTATTTATTGAACCCCCATCGCTTGATTATTTGTTTAAGACCTATTAAGAGTATCAGTGTTAGTTTGCACTTCAATGAGATTTAGTCTCAGCATGTGGCATCTGAGATTGTCATCTCCCTGATTATTTCTTCATTTTTTTGGCTCTTATCTGCTGCCTGAGAGAAAATCTGTCACAGAATTTAAGTAGTTCTTTGACCTGTGGTTGGTTACTTTCAGATAGATTTCCTCGTATAATATTGTGCGCTCTTCCCCGTCTTAGATTGGGCAGGTTGAAGTGTCCTAGCAAGATAATATCTGGTAATGGGTTTGTCACGTACTCTTAAAACCAACTTCAGCTTAGCTTGTCTGTTGTTGTTGTTCAAGATTCGCTACTTGGAACAAAAAGTTCCAAGTAGCACGGGCTATGGTGAGCCCGTATTACCTCTTTTAGCTTGTCATTGTTCGCAGTTGGAGGACGCCGATGAGAAGGCGAGACACGACTGAACAATAATTAGATACTGAACCATCACTAGATTGGTACTTTAACAAACGCCAGCCACCAAGGCTTCCCTAGCCCTCAGTAGCTATGCTCAGCGCTATTCAGGCATCCCCTAGCCCTCAGTAGCTATGCTCAGCGCTATCCAGGCTCTCCCCTAACCCTCAGCAGCCATGCCCAGCGCCACCCAGGGTCCACTCAGCCCGACCCAGGCTCCCCTCACCCCAGGAACATCAGCAGGGTCGGACTAAAAGCAGTGTCTGGCCCTCACTTCATAAAGGCGCCATAGAGGGCCCATCTCCGCCCACCGTCGATACAAATTGCCGATGGAGTGGACAAGCTTCTTTTGAGCTCTTGCGCGCGCACATTTTTGGAAATGGTTCGATCTCGACTCCCTACTCGACTTCAACCAACATGCCAATATTATATATATATATATATATATATATATATATATATATATATATATATATATATATATATATATATATATATATATATATATATATATATATATATATATAAATAAATACGACAAAACCAAGAATAAAAAAAATATTATTAAGGCAGTGTCTGGGATGCTCCCGGACGCAGGTTCGAATCCTCGTCACGGCCCTTGTGGATTTGTTCATTTAAAGAAAAAAATAACTCTCCTAGATGTGCTTGCAGGGTTGAGCTAGGCTCCTAGCCCGCCTTCTGAACGTTCTTAGATTAATGCAATAACTTTTCTGAACGTTTTTATCATATTATATATATTTACATTTAAACATTATTATCTAATTAGCTTCAACGACTTCTGCTTGTAACATATTCCATTTATTGACAGCTCTAACACTGAAAAGATTCTTGCGTCTCCATTTTCCATCTATGACCCATCGTCCTGCTGTTCCTGGCTTTGAACAATGCTGCTTTGTCTACGTTGACAATCTTCATTAGGATTTTATATATTGTTATCATGTCCCCCCTTATCTCTCCTCCAGAGTCGTCACGTCCAGGAGGATTTGGGAAGAGGGTTTGGTTAGGGGGGGGGGGGGGAGTTACGTACATGATGCTTTCAACACTTTGGAAAGAGAATGTTAAGAGTTACGACAGATGTGTGCTTACATCTGTACAGGTTCAGAGAGACGGTCGCAAGCCCAGCCAGCGCCTCCATGATCAAGCCCAGCCAGCGCCTCCATGATCAAGCCCAGCCAGCGCCTCCATGATCAAGCCCAGCCAGCGCCTCCATGATCAAGCCCAGCCAGCGCCTCCATGATCAAGCCCAGCCAGCGCCTCCATGATCAAGCCCAGCCAGCGCCTCCATGATCAAGCCCAGCCAGCGCCTCCATGATCAAGCCCAGCCAGCGCCTCCATGATCAAGCCCAGCCAGCGCCTCCATGATCAAGCCCAGCCAGCGCCTCCATGATCAAGCCCAGCCAGCGCCTCCATGATCAAGCCCAGCCAGCGCCTCCATGATCAAGCCCAGCCAGCGCCTCCATGATCAAGCCCAGCCAGCGCCTCCATGATCAAGCCCAGCCAGCGCCTCCATGATCAAGCCCAGCCAGCGCCTCCATGATCAAGCCCAGCCAGCGCCTCCATGATCAAGCCCAGCCAGCGCCTCCATGATCAAGCCCAGCCAGCGCCTCCATGATCAAGCCCAGCCAGCGCCTCCATGATCAAGCCCAGCCAGCGCCTCCATGATCAAGCCCAGCCAGCGCCTCCATGATCAAGCCCAGCCAGCGCCTCCATGATCAAGCCCAGCCAGCGCCTCCATGATCAAGCCCAGCCAGCGCCTCCATGATCAAGCCCAGCCAGCGCCTCTATGATCAAGCCCAGCCACTACGTGCACCAGAAATTGGACAATGGAGGATTGCCAACTGCTAATGCACTGGTCCTCAATAACAGAGACGGTGCACCTGCACCATGCTGGACGCTACGGAGAACCAATACTGCTATCCTCAGCAGCAGGAGAAGCAACAGCAGCAGCAGTAATAACGGCAGCTGTAGCAGCAACAGGAGCAGAGGATATACTCCGAGCTAAATGCCACCTCTAAACTGCCCTTAACTGCCCCTAACTCAAACGCTGGAACCAAAGACTTAATAGCGGAGCCAACAAGTTTCACTAGGGGCCTGCGCCTGTCCCATTACACCATTGCTGTGTGAATGGCTTACATGGACACAATTACAGCCTTAGGACAAGCTTAGATCAGTCGCCGGACTGCTCGCAAGGCCTCGTTATCCTCACAACTATGATCGACTGCGACCCAATCATCGCCGGTGCCATGGACGTCGCTGCGTCCTCCTTCACCTCAAAACTGTGGCATTATGTTAATTTACCCAAAATTTGCTTGTCCATTTTAAAGAACGAAGAACAATTTTATTTATATTACTTCTAAGCTGCATCACTTATGAACCCATCCCTGCCCTTGTGTGGCAGTGCACAATAGAAAGTTGTTTTCACATATCCATACATTAAAACATTGATTGTAACCATGATATATATGTGCTTCAGCCTACAGTTTAGACCTATTGTCTTGTGTATGACCCTCTGTCCTGCGTGACAGTGAATACTAGCATTATCCTCACTTTAATAAGACTATCAAAATCCTCAGATTAGGCAAAATTGTAATTAATTTTGTCAATAAAGATGTTAATAATAATAATTATGTTAAGCTTGATACAAGGAAGAGCGGGTAGAACAGCCCGTCTTAGAAGCAGCTACGGGCTCACCATAGCCCGTGTTACTTTGAACTTTTTGTTCCAGGTAACTACTCTTTAACAACAACCTCCTCCTTAAGGTTTAAGGCTTCCCCTCACAGCCACAGGTTAACTTGGCCGTCAGGCGAGAGCGCGCATCAGAGAGAGAACCCAAGAGGAACCAGGAACTACAAGCACCAAAATACACGCAACACAAGACACTATAAGCAGCCAAGACTGAAGAGCGCCTTGGCCCAGATGACGGCTGTAAGAGCTCTTTTTTTTATTAATACATTAGGTACATCTGCATTAGTGCAGCTGCCCTAGACTATATGAAGTGGAGTACAGTGTGTCAAAAAAGCTAACTAGGTGATGCTCAAAAATCCCCATCACACAGGATGGTTAGTCATACAGAGGCATGTGATAAGCAGTCTGCACTGGCAGACTCCGGATGCATTTTGAGGATACCATCAACACAAGATTGAATACCTGGTTGATGGGGTTCTGGAAGTTCTTCTACTCCCCAAGCCCGGCCCGAGGCCAGGCTTGACTTGTGAGAGTTTGGTCCACTAGGCTGTTGCTTGGAGCGGCCCGCAGGCCCACATACCCACCACAGCCCGGTTGGTCCGGCACTCCTTGGAGGAATAAATCTAGTTTCCTCTAGAATAAGGTCCTCTAGAATAAGGTAGCAGTGGTAATAAAAGTCCCCATCTCGCAGGATGGTTAGTCATACAGGGTCATATGTTTAGTAGCCTGCACTGGCAAATTTTGGGTACACTGTGAGGATATCTTCAAGAACACGAGAATGAATAAAGTAATTGCAAAGCTCCAGGTACCTCATGCCAACTGGTCTGAAAGGTCTAAGAGGTCAACGTGCACACGCAATGTATGGCTCTACGGTACTGTAACATCAAGTTCTCCTAACGCAACCGTTTATCGTGAGGGACAAGCGATGACGCATTAGTCAGGCTGCCAATAAGGAGTGCCTGTACACCACGCCGGAACACCGCTACCCGACGCCAGGAACACCGCTACCCGACGCTGGAACACCGCTACCAGACGCCGGAACATCTCCGGGTGGACGACACGAACTGATCTCGTCTAGTCACGCCCAGGGGACGTTTCGTACCCAACGAAGACACACGAAAGTAGTATGGAACAACGTTTCGCACGCACCTTACGACACGCGGGGAGCTGGCGGCCCGCGTTAAATATTAAAACATTAAATATTTATGATATGCTGATATTATTCAATGACTCCAAATCCAATTACGTTAAAATCGGGTTTCTTATCTCGAAAAAAATATATATGATGAACTGCTGTTTTGTAACAACAGTCATGTTGATCAGTAGTAGTGCGAGTCATGACCGCAGCTACTTATGTAGGAGGCCCCAGTGCTACTTGTGGGAGGCCAAGCTGGGCCAGCGCTACTTGTGGGAGGCCAGACAGGGCCAGTGCTACTTGTAGCACGTCAGGCCACGTCTTCACTAGTGCCCAACAAGAGCGCATTTTTCACGTTGTCATAAACGTCAAAACATCCGACGTTTTGCCAAACGTTTTGACGTTGACAATGCTGTGTGTGTGTGTGTGCATACTGGGTAATGGCGGAGATTTGCGCTAACCAAAGCCAGAGCCACGGTAACGAGCGGGATGGGTAGGGTAAGCTCCCATTACCAGGCTGCTCCGGCTGGAGTGCCATGAGGGATAATGACCCCTCCTTAGTGCCACCCCCTTCCTCTCCCCCTCCCCCTCCCTCTCCCTCCCTCCCTTTCCCTCTCCCCCTCACCTTCTCCCCCTCTCTGACGGTGTACAATAAGATAGGGAACCATATTCCCCTAAGCCACTTGCGAGGAAGGCCTGGGAGCAGATATAACAACTTCTGGGGCGCAAGTACCTTGAGGTGGTACCGAGAATCAATGCCCCCCAAAGGCCCGGTCTTTGGCCAGGCCACCAATCACCTCGTGATTGGTGGCAGAGGCAAAAAATTACAGACCGATAGCACTAACATCGCACATCATAAAAATTTTTGAGAGAGTGCTAAGAAGTAAGATCACAAAATACATGGAATTACAGCATCTCCATAACCCCGGACAACATGGTTTCAGAACAGGGCACTCTTGCCTGTCGCAGTTGCTGGACCACTATGATATGGCATTAGATGCTATGGAAGACAAACAAAACGCTGATGTAATTTACACAGATTTCGCAAAAGCTTTTGATAAATGTGACCATGGTGTTATTGCCCATAAAATGCGCTCAAAAGGAATTACCGGAAAAGTAGGCAGATGGATCTACAATTTCCTGACCAACAGAACCCAATGTGTAATAGTCAACAAAATAAAATCCAACCCGTCAACCGTTAAGAGCTCAGTCCCCCAGGGTACTGTGCTTGCTCCAGTACTTTTTCTCATCCTCATATCGGACATAGACAAGAGCACAACCTATAGCACTGTATCATCCTTTGCAGATGACACTAGGATCTTCATGAGAGTAGGCAACATAGAGGACACGGCGAACCTCCAGTCAGATGTAGATCAGGTCTTTCTATGGGCTACAGAAAATAATATGTTTAACGAAGACAAGTTCCAGCTCATGCGCTATGGAAAAAATGAAAATATAAAAACGGAAACCACGTACAAAACTCAGGCAAATCATAATATAGAACGAAAAGGCAATGTAAAGGATCTGGGTGTACTCATGTCGGAAGACCTTTAAAGAACACAATAAAGTAGCCGTCACAACTGCAAGAAAAATGACAGGTTGGATAACAAGAACTTTTCACACTAGAGATGCTATACCGATGATGACACTTTTCAAAACGCTTGTGCTCTCTAGAGTGGAGTACTGCTGCACAATGACAGCCCCTTTCACTGCTGGTGAAATTGCTGACCTGGAGAGCGTGCAGAGGTCCTTTACTGCTAGAATCCACTCGGTAAAACATCTAAACTATTGGGACCGACTTAAGAGCCTAAATCTGTATTCCCTTGAGCGCAGGCGGGAGAGATACATAATAATTTACACGTGGAAAATATTAGAGGAGCTGGTCCCAAACCTGCACACAGAAATAACATCACATGAGACCAGAAGACATGGCAGGATGTGCAGAATACCCCCGTTGAAAAGCAGAGGTGCAACTGGTACTCTGAGAGAGAACTCTATCAACATCAGAGGCCCGAGACTGTTCAACACGCTTCCACTACACATAAGGGACATAACTGGCAAACCCCTCACAGTGTTCAAGAGAGAACTGGATAAGCACCTCCAAAGGATACCTGATCAACCAGGCTGTGACTCATACGTCAGGCTGCGAGCAGCCGCGTCCAACAGCCTGGTTGATCAGTCAGCAACCAGGAGGCCTGGTCGATGACCGGGCCGCGGGGACGATAAGCCCCGGAAGCACCTCAAGGTATCCTCAAGGTAAGGTGATTGGTGGCCTGACCAAGCAGGCTGCCAGACACCGCTACACGCGCACGCTGTCGTGTAACTGACAGTCTTCGCTGATCGAGTATTTGAAGCGAGGCTCGTCCTTGTGTCGCAAGGCATAAGGGCACCTCCCTCCCGTTAGAAGACAGGAGGGAGGAGAGACGCAGAAAGAGACAAGAGATAAGCGCACGCACATCTACACTACCAGAGAGCGGCACCTCAGAGAAGAGTGAAAACCCAAATATTTACCGGAGTCTTGAGAACACCGTCTCAACGATCAAGGTAAAACGGAAGGAGGGGCGGAGGGGAAGGTGGGGGGAGCAGAGAGAGGGAGGAGGGGGAAGGGCAGGATCGAGGCCTATGGAGGTGTGGAGGGAAGGGAGGTGTGGAGGGAAGGGAGGTGTGGAGGGAAGGGAGGTGTGGAGGGAAGGGAGGTGTGGAGGGAAGGAAGATAGAGTAGAAGAACTCCCAGAACCCCATCAACCAGGTATCAACCAGGAGGAAAACAGGCACCAATTATCTCTATTAAATAGGTTGACAATCATTTGAGGAAAAGGAGTGACTTCAACCCGCATTTTGGCGATTCCCAAAAACCCGCCTTAACCCCACATCTGTGGTAGAAAATAATAGCAATAAAAAAACGTCCTTAACCGACTCAGCCACGATGGTACAAAGTCGGTTAAGGCTTTGTATCACCGGTCGACAAAGTGTATTAAATTTTAAGACTCTCAAGCGTCCAGGGATCGCCAAAATGCGAGTTCAAGTCACTATTGCCTCAAAATGATTGTCATTGATAAAGCTCAACAGAGATATGGTGAGAGATAATATTGCCGGAACAACCGTGGACATCTTCAAGAGAAAACTGGACTGTTTTCTAAGAGAAGTTCCGGACCAACCGGGCTGTGGTGGGTATGTGGGCCTGCGGGCCGTTCCAAGCAACAGCCTGCTGGACCAAACTCTCACAAGTCGGCTTGGGGAGTAGAACTCCCAGAACCCCATCAAGCAGGTATGGTGAGAGGGTTTGAAAGTGTGATTTAGCATCAAATCTCCTGTTTTATGAAGACTAGTGAACTTTAAAACCCAGGTT
>WNGS01052281.1:27470-38980 GCA_020271785.1 Procambarus virginalis
AGACACCCTTCTGCAGGTCAAAATGCTGCAGGGAAAAGTTACCTTTCTTCATAGGGTATTTACCACCCTCCAAATATTCAATTATTTCCTTCCATCGCTGTTCTCCCATTTGAAATTCTCTCATTTTATCACTTGCAATAGTTTCAATGTTGACATTTACGTTAACTGACGCAATGTTCCTACTCAAGGTGTCTGGCACAACGTGAGATGGACCAGGCTTATACAGGATCTGAAACGAGTGAGCTGACAGCTCATGAGACCAACGTGACATCCGGGGACACTTTGTTTTCTTTTTAAATATATAAGTGAGAGCTCTGTGATCTGTGAAAATAACAAAATGACGTTGGAATAGGTAAGGCTCAAAATAACGAACACTTTCCACCACAGCAAGTGCTTCCTTGTCTGTTGCTGAGTATCTAACTTCAGGTCCCTTCACTTTTCTACTGAAATACGCCACAGGGTGAGGATGGTTCTCTGAATCACGCTGCATTAAGCACCCTCCTATGGCAACACCACTAGCGTCTGTATGCACCTCCCATTCCTTATCAAAGTCAGGCACAGCTAATACTGGGGCGGTAATTAATTGACTTTTGAGTTTAGTATAAGCCTCATCATGTTCTAATGTCCACATAAATTTAGCATTCTTCTTTACAAGGTCAGTTAAAGGCGCTGTATACTTGCAAACCCCTCAATATGGCGGCGGAAGTATCCGGCTGCTCCCAGAAACCGGCGCACATCCCTTGCTGACCTAGGCCTGGGCATCTCAGCAATGGCGCGGCATGAGTCTGGGTCAGGGCGGATGCCATCTGTGCTCACCTGGAACCCCAGAAACTTGAATTTCTGAGATGCCAGGGTGCACTTGTTAATATTTAATTTGAACCCTGCCTTGTCTAACAATGAAAGCGTCTCAGTCAAGTCCCGAAGGTGTTCATCAAACGACCTGGAGTAAATAACCACGTCATCCAGGTATGCTAATGAATGTCTACCCAACACAGGGCTGAGGATGAAGTTAATAGCCCTCTGAAATGAAGAAGGGGCTGTCTTGAGCCCAAAAGGCATGCGCTTAAACTGAAACTGGTGAACCCCATCAGAGAACGCTGTTTTCTCACGGTCCCTAACTGCAACCGGAATAGCCCAATATGCTGACTTAGCATCCAGAGTCGAGAAATACTTGGCTGCCGCGAACTGATCTATAATCTCCTGAATCCGAGGTAAGGGGTACACGTCTCCCTTTGTAATTTCATTAACTTTCCGATAGTCGACACAAAACCGGTAACTACCATCTGGTTTGCGCACCAGCACCACCGGAGACAACCATGGTGAAGTACTCGGTTCTATAACTCCCTGTCTTAACATCTTCTGACACTCATCTCTGATAGTTTTCTTAGCCTGTTCCGGGAGCCTCCACTGTCTCGTATACACGGGCTCGTGATCACCTGTTGGAATGGTGTGCTCAATTCTGTCTAACAACCCAATTTGATCGTCGTCCGTTGCAAATAATTTGGGGAACATCCGCAGAACTTCCCGCACCCGTTTTCTATCTAACTGTGGAATGTGCTGTAAATCTAGAGCTGATATTAATTTATTCAAATTGTTGGTATCGCAAGGTGGCGTGAGCACCGTTGTGCTGTGTTTAGAAGTCTTACCAGTGTCTTTAACATTAAGAGCGCCACATTGCACAGTGTTTGTAAGTGTTTCTGATGGGTCTGATTGAAAGATCGATGTCTCCTCTAAGATAATACCATGAGACACCCGATCACCCACTCTGAAGCGGTAGGTCTTGTGTGAGAGATTGACTACAGGTATGAGGGCACCTTTGTCCAGGACAACAATTAAGTGGTGGGGAATTAATAGTTTATCAAACCTGCCAGCCACCAGAAGGGTAGTACCAGGCTGGATATGACGACCCACGGCCACCCTAAGGAATCTAAATGACCGTGGTGGGCAAGTTTGCTTGTCAAAAGCATGTAAAATACACGACTTCTTATTATTGTCTGGAAGAGACTGAAATAAAAACTTTGCATAATTGGCATGATGTTTCTGCTTCCGCTGGATGGAAGCTACAACCGGTGGATGGTCAGTCAATGTCACCGGATAAGATACAGTACCTAATTTCAACCGGCAATATCTCGACCCTTTCTCAGCAGACAGAGAATATGAGAACCTGTGTAAGAAATCCATACCAATCAAGATATCACCCGGATAAGCAAGATTCTGAACCACTGTACAAGTGTGAGGGTACGACCCATCATGACCTATTTCAAAATTAATTGTGGCCTGACCCAAGATGTCAATTTGTCCTCCATTAACTGCTGTGAGCTGTTTACTACAACGTTTAAGCCGTGCTTGTTTGAATTTGCTGAAGGCTGAACTCTTAATGAGCGTTGCTTGGCTACCTGTGTCCATGAAAGCAATCAAACTCTCACCCTGAACTTTGACTTCGAAAGTAGGGCGACTATCCTTAAAGTAATCTGGTGCCGGCCCTTCCTTAAGTCGAACACTCGTACACGCTTTCCTAAAATGACCTTTTCCATGACAGGTCCAACATTTCTCCTTACGAATACTACTTAATGTGTAAGAAATCTTACCACAAGTACAAACGAATCCCGGGGAAGAAACACTGGGGTTGGGAAGGGTGGGGGAAGCAGGGTGGGGGAGGGGAATGTGGGAGGGGGAGGATATGACAGGAGGTATGAGGGAGGCGGGGAGGGCTGGTGGGGGGTTGAGGGCTGGGCGCAGGGCGGGGAGGACGGAAGTGGGGGAGAGTGGAGGGCGTGTGAAGGGGTGACACCGACTCGGGTGTGGCGGGTGGGGTGGAAACTGAGTGGGAGGAGTGTGAGGTTGGACGGGTGGAAGGGGACAATGCTGAGAGGGGAGGGGCTGAAAAGGCCAGGTGTGGGTGGAGTGACCTTGAGTGGGGATAGTGGGGACGGTGGAAGGGAGTGGAGCAGGGTGGGTGGAGGGAACATGGGCGGGTAGGGTGGGTGGGAAGTGGGTGGGGGAGGTGTAGGGAACTTGAGGTGGGAACTGAGAAGGAATAGAGGGGGATTGCAACCCTATTGAGAACCCCTCCATTCTGATAACATCTGAGTGGACATATAAAATCACACAAAATAACACAATATTTGTAACTTTGTCACCGAGCGTCATATTAACTTGAAATTTTAACACAATGTTCTATGTAACGAATGAACATTAAACAGTAAATCACAACAAACGCACACTCGATGTAAATACAATATACACCGCGTGACTTATGACAGTACCCTTCCTGAGTGGACGAGGGTTATGACCGCGCGCCCAGATGAAGGGGTGTTGACAGCTTGACAGCTTCGTATAAACACTCCCACAGATCGTCGCACGGGAAACCCATATACACATATGTGCACACCAAGAGACGGTCAGGTGCACATACAACCTTATCGACACTGAAATTCCTTGCACTTACGAAAAGAATCTGAGTAAAATAATGAAAATAAACTACAATATACTTAACTAAGAATTCCCTTAACTAATTGTAAGACTACTCTAGGTGACGAAGCACCCTTGTAAAGACTACCGGAACTAATTTTAAGGCTTCTCTCGTGGTGATTAACCTACGATTGTTCGTTGGTGAGCCACGACCGGTAGCTACGTCTGACCCGCCCTTGGGGACAGACATCCAACACTAGGGCCGCCCTCCCTAAGACACAATTCACGACTAGAATGTTTGAAGTCAGCCTCGCTGCAAACATGACATGACCCCCTCTATGATGATAACTCAGTCACACTCTAGGCGACAGTACGCCGTCTGCGACCTTCCCGTTAAAACCTAGAACTCGAGGCACCTCGTAGTAACCTCCGAAATTATCAGTAAGCGTCCTTCCCTGATAATTTCTCAGACAACCTGCCGAACAGATTGCTGTACAACATATAACTGAGTTGTACACCCCTGAAAGCTATGCAGAGAAACGAGAACTAATTTCTGTCCATAGATTTCAGAGCGACGTGCATACCCCAAACTCTCTCAGTTTCCCGTATGACACACTAAATCATAACACTTAATACGTATGGCTCCGAGCAACGAAATCGCGAGCCGCCTAAACATACATACAGCAACGAACCCGAGCAGGGCGCGCGGGACCCCCAATAAATTGTGAACACACCCACAACTTATTGGAACACCGCTGCTACCATTGTGCCTTGACCCACTGAGCTAATCAAGCAACGAGGCAAGAAACATTGCTTGGCTTGGAGAGTACTTTCTATAACTGTCATAAAATATGACACGTTGTCCATCCACGATATCAAAGATTCTAAGATGCTTCAACAATTGACAGGACACGACGGGAATTTAAACATTACGTTTTATTGAGATACCAAATTATACTAACACACGATAATTCCTACTCTAACACTGGCAACAAGTTAAGAAATTTAGACATGGAACAAAATTACAGAGATCACACACATTACCTTAAACAAGACCTCTTCTCTCTGTCCGGTGCACACTGTCTCTCCCGGCCTGTGGATGGTGTCACAGAACCGGCCTCGATCCGGGAGCACCGTACTCTCTCTGTCCCGTCCGGTCCTACACTCTCTATCTCACCCCTAGCTCTACAGGCCCCTATATACACCATTACAAAAGGGGGGGGGGAAGATTTTTTTGTGAAACCTACACACCAAGAAAGAGGCGGCCACACGTGTACAAACACTCAAGAATTTATCCTTAGACTTGTTTGACATAAACCATAAACTGTTTCAAGAGAGGACTTATTAATTACGTGTATGGCTGACCCTTTGACCTGGTAAAAGGGGGAAATCCAAGCATGTTTACACATGAGGATCTGGAGTCTACTCCCTTACCCTCTTGACAAGAGTATCATGAAATATTACATACTTGAAACTTTGCTGAATAAGACTAACCCAGGAATTTTTTAATCAACATACAAGAAAACCGAGGGCATCTGGGCTGACCTCTTGGAGCAGACTTCCCTGGTTGAGCTCTCGAGTGGGGTGGGGGGGTCATGGGTGTTACATGTGAGTAAAGAACCAACATCCAACGGGTAAAGGAAACCACACCTTGCTAGGTTATATAATAACACGCGGGTGGGGCTGGCACGCGAAGTTACAGCCCTTCTCCTGTGCCAGGTAAGTCCACTACGGGCTCACCATAGCCCGTGCTACTTGGAACTTTTTGTTCCAAGTAGCGAATCTTAAACAACAACATGGAGCTGGCAGCAGCGAGCAGGCCACCGTCACCGATAAAGAAAATGTCTAGCTACATCTTACTAGTTGTGCCTAGCTTAAATTTTACCCCTTAATAGTTACGGTCGATCAGGGGTTGCTCTGTATCCTACCACACCATCTTGGCTGCCGGGGACTTAATTCAATAGAACACGAAAATCAACCGTGAGGTAGATCAGTGGGTTGGACCTGAGGTTCCTCCCATATATTAATTATAACTCGTGCGTACGAACCTTGTGCACTATTCAGACTTGGCAGTAGTCCAACACCTTCCGTCGACCTTCTTGCTTAAGTCTCATTAAGTCTTGGGTATCTGTTAGAAAACGGCAATTTTTCTTTTATTTGTAAACTCCACTATTCATTATTTTTGTTTTGGCTTTTGATACCTGCAAGTCTACTTATTTGTGTATTTTATAACTGAGAGAAGGAACAACACACAAACTTTGGTTTCAGTACATGAATTAAGGACTCGTACTGGAGAGGCAAGGCCGAGCTTCACAAACGACCACAAGAATACAAAATACTGAGGCGCAGCACTGTGCCTGGATGTTGTGAAGGGCCGCCACAGCATCATGTAAAACACCGGTTGTGCATGTGCAGTATATAAAGGTAATGAAAGGATCATGTCTAGTACACAGAGATTAAACAACTGGGCAAGCACGACACAGACTGAACTATTGGGTATTTATCTAGTGACTGAGTACCTTAAGCTCAATGATGGTGGTGGAGTGATATTCTGTGACTCTAAAAGTGCTCTGCAGTTCCTAAATAACCCATCACAATTTATGTCTGAAGTAGCTTGTAATATTAAATGGAATGTAATTTTTGCCAATGGTAATAACTATTGTATAAAATTTGTGTGGATCCCATCCCATGTTGGAGTTGGAAAACCTGACTTTGTAGATCGATTGGCCAATGAGGCTTGCAGGAAAGAAACACTGATTATGACTTAGGACTATCTAATGCAATTATTAAAAACATTCAAATTAAAGAAATTAATTCACATTTAGAACAACTACAAATGCCCACACCTGAAAACTGCAGCATTGAAAGCTATGACAACTTTTCTAATAATCGGTATTTGTATGGTTGTATGGGTCAGCACAGTAACCGGATCAGGCAATGTGATGTAGTCATTGCGCGAATTCGCCTTGGTTAATGGCACATCTGGCAGGTTAGTGAGGCTGAGCCACTACCAGAATATTCAGATTGCAAACTCTGTGAGAAACCTTTAATGTACTCACTAGAACACAATATTGTTGAATGTGAAACCGTAAAAGATTTTAGACCTCCTGGCCTATTGTACCACCAACTGTGTAACTATTCATTGAATTTGGTATATTGGACGACATCCTAACAATTTATCTAAAATTTGCTTGTCCATTTTAAAGAATGAAGAACAATTTTATTTATATTATTTTTAAGTTGCATCTCATGAATCCATCCCTGCCCTTGTGTGCAGTGCACAATAGAAAGTTGATTTTACATATTCATACATTAAAACATTGATTGTAACCATGTTATATATGTGCTTCAGCCTACAGTTTAGACCTATTGTCTTGTGTATGACCCTCTGTCCTGTGTGACAGTGAATACCAGCATTATCCTCACTTTAATAAGACAATTGAAATCCTCAGATTAGGCAAAATTTTAATTAAATTTTGTAAATAAAGATGTTAATAATAATAGATGTAAAACACCGTGGCTGGGCCGTGAGACACTGCCCCTTCACTTAGGTCTCCCGCTGAAGCCAACATTTCTAGCGTTCTTTTAACTGAACAATTGTATTTCTGGCGCGGTGTGGCTGGTCACCGCCGCCGCCATCAACGATCATTCACACATCTCCATGGCCTTTCTTAATCCCCTTCAGTAAAACACATCTGCCACTAACTTCTGGCTAAGCTGCGTCCAATGGATTACTGTATAAATACACCAAACAAAACTTAGAAAGCTAATGAGGATTTACTAAGTTGCATTCAGATTGTCTCAAATTTCTGTACTGCAGCCAGATTGTCCAAAATTCGAGCAGCTCGAGTATTGTGGGATTCGAGCATTAGTGGGGCTCGTAGCACCATAAAATTAAGAGGCGACACTGGACGTCAGCAGGCCTGGACAATGTCGCTAGGCTAAACGCATCAGCACACCACTGCTGCTGTTCCGCGTATATTTTAATATAAATTACAATTATTAAAGTGATTGGTTCAATATTAATTTAGGTTCAGACTTGGCACATCCATACGCATGAAAAACTGAAATCAGACACTTTTTTTCTGGTTAGCTAAGACATCTTAAACTGTGGTTTCTGGCCAGCTAAGATATCTTAAATGGAGATATTGCTTGTATAGGAGACATTGCAGTGCTAATTAAAAGCAGGTCTGGTATAATTTACATTATATCTATATCCGTGTTCTCAGTGAAATATAAATTGACGAAGCAGTTACTTAAAACTGTATTTAACCAAACGGTTCAATCTGAGTTAACGCTCATGACTATATTGATCAGAAGTTATCCTGGCTAGATAACTACATTACACTAACACACTACACTACACTATTTGTAGGAGAACAGTTCTCTATGTAGGAGAACAGTTCTGTAGGAGAACAGTTCTCTATGTAGGAGAACAGTTCTCTATGTAGGAGAACAGTTTTCTAACCCTGTCCATGAAGGACGGAAGAACATGTATATATGCTGGCTACCATTGTATAAATGAACGGCCAAGTCTGTGGTAGAAAAAAACTGTAACTGCGGGTTCTTGAGCTATTAACTTTGTAGGTATCGATGGTCGTCACTTAGTGACCTGCTATTATTTACATGATAGCTTATTATTTTTACCAGTGTAGACTGTAGTCTGAAACCTGGTGGCCCCACACTGCTGCTGGTTCTGTGTCGGGTGTGTATGATAGGTCAGCGAGTCTGCCTCCCGCCACCAGCAGCTCAGGCTACCAAGGCGTATTACCTGAGCGCCAAGGCAGCCACGCACATACGCGTTCCTTCCCCTTGGGAAATTTAACACAGTTGCTTCTTCTTGTTTTAGATTCAGCTACTTGGAACAAAAGTTCCAAGTAGCACGGGCTATGGTGAACCCGTAGTGGACTTACCTGGCACAGGAGCGGGGCTGTAACTGCAGCTGAATCCGGTTTACCTTCTAGTAAAGACAAGGGAGGAGGGGGAAGTGGTCGGTTACATTCTGGAAGCAGTATATTTTGACCCCACGATCATACTTGCAGTTTAAGCCTAGTTGATTTCTATAAATTTTCATTCACTGGCGACGCAGTGTGTCGTGTAATACCCATCTGCCATCAAGGAAATATTGGTATTGCAGAGGAGTTAGCATGTGGGAAGTGTTCCCGGTAGTGAGGAGGTCGGCAGCATACTGATGATGTGGGTGGCCGCAGTAGAGATTAATCTTCATGAAAATGGTCTCCGTTTTTGGACTTAGTTCCTGAGCCCATTATGTGCTCTCGTAGGCTCCTGTAGCCTACATTTCCACCACCGCTCATAGGGTGAGAGGCCAGGCTAGGAAATGAGGGTTAAATATGACGTGACCTTAACAATTTACTTTTACAGTTAGTGATGTTGATACTTGGTGATCAGGTTTGAACACGCCATGCAGGCAGCCCTCTGCTCTTATAGCGCTCCCAATAATATTGAACATACAGCACTAATTCATTTTATGGGGAATATTTTCTGTTTCATAATGCATGTAAATATTAACACCCATCTGTTAATGCAACCATCTGTTTCAGGTAGACTTGGGTTGTAGTACACTAGTGTTAAAGTTCACCGACTATGATATCGTGTGATAACGATCCACAAGTTTTATCTTTACGAATCTACAATAGTTCCTGGCCCACTGTCCCTATATTTAGGTAAAACAGAATTCATTCTATCACACATTATAAACATAAACACAAAATGTTATGGATATTAAAATCTACAACTTTCTTGACTGTCACAAGACCGGGAAGGTGATGCGTTCACCTCTGTTACCTCCACCCGGATTTGTGACGTCACAAGAACTCATCTGGATTCTAGGCCCGTGGGATGGGAGGAGGGAGGATGGGTAGGACTTCACACGGCTCGAGGACGTAGGTGGATGTTGTGGCGAGGCCTGACCCCTACCATGAGCCGTCGCCACACAAGCACGGTACCCTCTATAACGATTCGAACCTCCGGGATTGTTTCAAGGATTTTCGCGTAATTATACATCACGCTATTGTGGTTTTTCTTAAGTGTGTAAGTAATAAAAATCACATTAACGTGATGTATCAATGAGAGAATCGGTTGTATTATTCAGTATGCAGTACTTGTTACCTTCATTTATACATAAGATTAATATTAAACAATATAGTAATATGATAAAAAAGGACTGGATAAAAACAATAATTTTTTTTTAATCCTGGTGTGAATAGTGGGATAACGTTTCTGTGTTTTTAATATACTAAAGGGGGAACCCGGCTGCACCCGGTTCCCATTTCTGCTATCCTCCATATTCCCCCTTCCTCTCCTCTCCTTCTTCCTTCCCTTCTTCACCAACATCCTCCCCCGCTTTCACATCTCACCTGTCTGCCATTCTCCTTCCTTTTCTCCAAGCATCATTTTCTTCCGCTCCCTCTCAGAAAAACTACTCAATGATTTTTTTTATTAACGCATTTAGGTACATCTGCTTTTGTGCAGCTACCCTAGACTATATGAAGGGGAGTACAGTGTGTCAAAAAGTTAGCTATGTGATGCTAAAAATCCCCATCACACAGGATGGTTAGTCAAACAGAGGCACGTGATAAGTAGTCTGCACTGGCAGACCCTGGGTGCATTATGAGGATATGAGGATATCATCAACACAAGAGTGAATAAGGCAGCAGTGGTACTAAAAATCCCCACTTCGCAGGATGGTTAGTCATACAGGAACATATGTTCAGTATCCTGCACTGGCAAATTTTGGGTGCAATATGAGGATATCTTGAAGAGTACAAGAGTGAATAAAGTAATTGCAAAGCTCCAGGTACCTCATGCCAACGGATCTGAAAGGTCTAATAACAATGAATTTTTTTTTTTTTTTTTTTTTTATTAATTCCTTAGGTACATCTGCATTAGTGCAGCTACCCTAGACTATATGAGGTGGAGTACAGTGTGTCAAAAAGCTAACTAGTTGATGCTAAGAAATCCCCATCACACAGGATGGTTAGTCATACAGAGGCATGTGATAAGCAGTCTGCACTGGCAGATTCCGGATGCATTTTGAGGATATCATCAACACTAGATTGAATAAGGTAGCAGTGGTAATAAAGGTCCCCATCTCGCAGGATGGTTAGTCATACAGGGCCATATGTTTAGTTGCCTGCACTGGCAAATTTTGGGTACACTGTGAGGATATCTTCAAGAATACGAGAGTGAATAAAGTAATTGCAAAGCTCCAGGTACCTCATGCCAACTGGTCTGAAAGGTCTAATAACTGGGCATTCAGTGATGTAGTGCGGGAGATCGTGCCGTAGTTCCTGCTCACAGAGTTTGCAACTGGAGTGCTCAGGATTGGGAGATCCGTCACCTGCAGCCACCTGCCACAGGTAACGGTAACCCAACCTGATCCTTGCAACCACTGTGTCGCACAGTCTAGTGGACGTTTTGTGCTGCCCATAGATGTAGGTTTCAGATCTGAACAAATCATAGCTTTTTATACTAGTACTTTCAGGTCGTTGGGAGTCAGTAAGTTCTTTCCTATCAGATCTGAATGTTTGGATCAATACAGTTTTGACAGCAGAGATGGGGATACCTAGATCTAAGTCAACTTCAAACTTGTTACACGCTAATTTGGCTGCAATGTCTGTTTCATTATGATGGGTTATATTTATGTGTGAAGGTATCCATAATAACAATGAAGCAGTGAAACTGCTAAATAAGTCTACGGATACCACAACAAACATTTCAGCCTCAACTTTATGAAATCGCACATGTAGGGGGGGGAGGGTTAGATGCCATTTTTTAAATGTGCCACTTGAGCCGACCCCGATTGGCCTATGACACTCCCATGCCGCACATTCTTCATGTCTGAAAGTTGGGTGAGGCTAGCCCATGCATCCGGTCTCCAACCTTCAACAGACAAATATTCTCTCTCATAGATAGATTCTTAAAGACATTGACTATATTGACAATAATGGTAATAACAAGCAGAAATGTGGGTGAGAGGTCGTGGGTGGAATGTAAACACTGGTGAGCCATTGGCATGGAAGCACATCTTTAGTATACTTATAGCGAGCATATAGAATAAGTTTGGCGAGACAGGAGGA
>WNGS01052285.1:0-14250 GCA_020271785.1 Procambarus virginalis
AGAGAGAGAGAGAGAGGAGAGAGAGAGAGCGAGGAGAGAGAGAGAGAGAAAGAGATAGAGAGAGAGAGAGAGAGTAGTGTGAGAGAAGGAGGAGGGAGATGGGGGGAAGAGAGAGAAAAGAAGATAGAGAGAAAGAGAGAGTGAGAGACACACACACACATGAAGACAAAACCAACCCCAAGCCGATTATATCAGAAAGAACTGCTCCCGTGAAAGGTTCAACCTAAACTGACAGGAGCAACGAAACTCCTAGAAAGTCCACTTCTCTGACCAAAGGGCGGGAGGAGTCCTTCTGCTATAATCGGCATGCGTGATTGTGCAAGTTATAAACTACAATTGTGACTGTGTTCTCTCATACAAGTGAATTGGTCAATGAAAACAAACTTCTGCTCTGTGACTGCTTGGAGCCGTTGAGTCAATGGATAAATAGCTAAGGCTTCCAATGACTTTTTGCAGTCTAGTAGCTATCTGGTCAGAGTACTGAACTTGTCCAAGGAGTTCATTGCTCTTGACACCCCTGAAGGATTCGAACCTGGTCAGCCGCAGGACCTCCATGTGCCCTTCGGCGGTCTAATACTATAACCACTTGTCCACACTGACGCTACACGCGGCCCAACAAGATGAAGTCTTAACTTATACGAGACAATCGTCTCTCCGGCCTCCTCAGACACAGTAGTACTTAGAAAGAATAAACAAGAGCTTTGCTTCACTAGAATAATAATAATAATAATAATAATAATAATAATAATAATAATAATAATAATAATAATAATTTATACATATAATAATTGCCTTCCACACGTCCGTGGGAAGAAACATTCCATTCACCTGACTGAATGGGTCTCGAACCCTGGACCCCATGTGTGTGAGGCGACGCCCTATCGACTGGGCCATGAGCACTCTTATAAAGGAAAAGCCTCATGTACACACGTGTGGTCCCCGGTTCGAGACCCATACAACTCAAGTGAATGTAATATACATATAATATTTTAAACAGCAGATACGGTGGTGTCAGTGATTCGTACACAAATCCTCTCGATATTTCATATGTTATTACATTGTGAAGGAAGTTGATTGCCTCGCGAAAGTTCATTTTACAGATATATATTATCTGACGCTAAGAGATGCGTTTCGTTGAACCTGTCAACATCTTCAAAGGAAGAGGTGGAGTGTACACGGGATAGGCTGAGCAACCCAATATATATATATATATATATATATATATATATATATATATATATATATATATATTATATATATATATATATATATATATATTATATATATGTGTGTGTGTGTGTGTATAAATAGCCTGTCCTTGTGTTAAATAGCCTGTCTTTATCTACCCTATTTGTGTGTGTGTGTGTGTGTGTGTGTGTGTGTGTGTGGTGTGTGTGTGTGTGTGTGTGTGTGTGTGTGTGTGTGTGTGTGTGTGTAATGTACAAAAACATTGATTATACACAATGCATTTAAATAATTTAATATCAATATTTTATTTACACTGACAAATAGCAAATTTCAAACCAATGCAAGGAAATAATGTGTGTATAGTAATCAACTAATAACTACCGTGACCACCTGTTTCTGCATGAACCTGCGTGTAGCTCACCTTCTTCAAGAGTCTTAAGAGAGGAGCACGAAGTGCTGACTCATGCAGGCGCCACCTACTTCACGCCCAGGCTTCATATTCATTACTCCATGAACCTTGTGTAAGGGTTTTCAGAAATATGCTTCAGGTGATTCATTTGGCTCGCTGAAAGACCTCGTCTTTCTAACCGTCCTCTTGCATGCTCAAGGCCTTACAGACAGATCCTTCAGGTGATCTCTTTAGCTCTATGTGATCGGTGAAGACCCCCCCCCCTTCCCTACCACCCACTCTCTACCCCTGCTCTTACTCGCTCTCAAGTAGCTCCTAAATCCTCCAGTTTTTCCTTCAGCCTCTCGTGTCTGGCATACTAATACGTGACATTTCGGGACCCGGCGCTGAGCAAATATTGACTTCCTGTCTGAGATTAACATTTCGCAGCCTCTCGTCTGTTCTCGCTTCTCCGGGCCGCCGACACCGTAGGGGAATCGGGATGTGCGGAATCAAGCAGGCTACCTGTCCTCTACGTGTGGGATAGGTAGACTGTTTGGGGTAGATAGATGCTTGGGCTCTGACCCAAGGTGTAGTGTAGACGTAATGTGAGTGTGATAGTGTGATAGTGACCTCAATAGGGAGATTCATAATGGAAGTAGACTTCATACACAGAATCAAAAGTAGAGAACACAGAACCCAAATGGTTCGGTGACTTGGTTAACTGCCAAGTGAGAAGCGGGACCCAGCAGCAGCAACCCAACCACCCGCACATACACCAAGATATAAACAGTCAGGCTAGAACACAAACCAGATAAATTGTATCAGTACGGTGAAAAAAAAATTGGGATTGACAAAAATAGAAGTTTTATGTTGAGCAATGATTGCCCTGCAGTAGTTTTGTCACGGAAAGTAATTTTACTGCTAACTACCGGGAAAGTTTGTAGTGCTGTGAGGTAGAGAGAACCAGGAAAGTTTGTAGTGCTGTGAGGCAGAGAGAACCAGGAAAGTTTGTAGTGCTGTGAGGTAGAGAGAACCAGGAAAGTTTGTAGTGCTGTGAGGCAGAGAGAACCAGGAAAGTTTGTAGTGCTGTAAGGCAGAGAGAACCGGGAAAGTTTGTAGTGCTGTGATTAGAGAGAACCAGGAAAGTTTGTAGTGCTGTGAGGCAGAGAGAACCGGAAAGTTTGTAGTGCTGTGAGGTAGCGAGAACCAGGAAAGTTTGAAGTCCTGTGAGGTAGAGAGAACCAGGAAAGTTTGTAGTGCTGTGAGGTAGAGAGAACCAGGAAAGTTTGTAGTCCTGTGAGGTAGAGAGAACCAGGAAAGTTTGTAGTGTTTTGAGGTAGAGAGAACCAAGAATGTTTGTAGTCCTGTGAGGTAGAGAGAACCAGGAAAGTTTGTAGTGCTGTGAGGTAGCGAGAACCAGGAAAGTTTGTAGTCCTGTGAGGTAGCGAGAACCAGGAAAGTTTGTAGTGCTGTGAGGTAGAGAGAACCAATAAAATTATAGAACCACGAGTTAAAACCAAGAAAGTTTATAGAACTACGAAGTAAAGAGAACCAGAAAAGCTTATATATAGAGCGGCGAGGCAGAGACGCCTGAACGGGTGGACAGGAAGGGCCCGACCAACACATCTCACCACCAACAATACTGGCGCCCGTATATTGCCCCCGATAAGCGTGTGACTGTATAGACCGCGTCCGTAGCTCTGGCTCGTGGCTCAGCATCCACTCCGCCAGATGAGGCTTCGGGCTACGAGGACGCGCGAGACTTTCCCTCGCCGCATATATTACCGCCCCCCTTCCCCTCCGTTGCTCGGGTACACGTCGGCCGGATGGTAGCCGGATGGTGGCAAGGTCTATACCCGTCCGCCTCTCTTGCTTATGTTATGGCCGGAGCGGGTTTTTATGGGATTGTAAAGCATTTTAGCATCGACAGTTGTGAGTGTTGTGGTTATCTGGTGAGTATTGAGCCACCTTCGGCTTCACTTGGAGTGGAAGATTAGGAGGAATCAGGTGGAGGGCTGGCTGGTGGTGCGTGTGTAAGTGTTGCAAGTGCAATTTCAGGAATGCAGTACGTAGTTTCAATAATTTTTTTCTGTATGGCTGGGAGGGAGAATAGATACAAATACTGTGGTTAAGAGGATGTTGGCTCGATGCGACATCTTACTTTTATTGTGAATGCTTCTAAAAAACTTTTTTAGGGGCAGCAGGTTTTCATTTAAACATTTTTCATTGAATCCTGTGTCTTTGAAGGCACTGGATTTTTATCTTTGGGGGTACTCACTACTATCGTTTATAGGCTCAGTTGTATGTTTGTAGGTTTAGTATATACGGTGGTGCTTAGAGAGGTTCCTATTTTTGTTATTAGTACACGCAGGAAAGGCAGACTGTTGTTTTCACTATTTTCATGGGTAAAACGCAGTTCTGACTCTCTCTCTAGATGGCGTTTTACATCAATTATTTCACCTGAGTCTTTTACTACTACACATATAATATATATAATTAATATTAGTATATTTTGGTAGCAGTCTTTCCTGTAGACATATATTATTAAATATGACCGAAAAAGTAAAATTAATAATTCTAACACGAATTTTCTCTATTTCTTATGTTTCTTTTCACTGTCAATGGTAATTGAAAAATCAGTTCTCCAAAATTCGTTTTTATTTTTAGTCTGACGCGACGCTAGAACGCGTTTCGTAATAACTTATTACATTTTCAAAGACTTTAGGTTACACACACACACAACTAACACTAAACAGAGTTTAAACAGCTTTCATTTTATACCTGTATTTCGGTGAGGTGATATGTTACAATAGTTTTGGATGAGGTGAAAACAAACTTTCAACACAAGCCAGAACACGAAACAATGGGTATAAGCTAAAGGGAAGAATGGAAGTAACTGCAGAGGGCCTATTGGCCCATATTTCTTGATGTTTCTATATTGGAGCGGAGTCTTGAAGTGGGTAGAATATAATTGTGCATTAACTGGCTGTTGATTGCTGGTGTTGACTTCTTAATGTGTATAGTGCCTCGCAGATATCAAGCCGCCTGCTATCGCTGTATCTATCGATGATTTCTGTGTTTTTTGTTAAGACTTCTCTGGTGATGGTCTGGTTGTGGGAGGAGATTATATGTTCCTTAATGGAGCCCTGTTGCTTATGCATCGTTAATCGCCTGGAAAGAGATGTTGTTGTCTTGCCTATATACTGAGTTCTTTGAGGCTTACAGTCCCCAAGTGGGCATTTGAAGGCATAGACGACATTGGTCTCTTTCAAAGCGTTCTGCTTTGTGTCTGGAGAGTTTCTCATGAGTAGGTTGGCAGTTTTCTTGGTTTTATAGTAAATCGTCAATTGTATCTTCTGATTTTTGTCTGTAGGGATAACGTTTTCATTGAAGACATCATAAGAAGGAAGGTGAAACGCCATGCAACCTCTGAAGAGACAACTAACACAACACCTGTACCCCCTATTAGACTATTTTACAGGAACTTCTTTTCCACAGCTCATAAAACGGAGGAAAGGGACCTGAAAGATATTGTTACTTTTTTTTTTGAGATATATACAAGAGTTGTTACATTCTTGTACAGCCACTAGTACGCGTAGCGTTTCGGGCAGGTCCCTGGAATACGATCCCCTTCCGCGAAGAATCGTTTTTTCATCCAAGTACACATTTTACTGTTGCGTTAAACAGTGGCTATATTTAAGGAATTGCGGCCAGTAAATCCTCCCCGGCCAGGATACGAACCCATGACATAACGCTCGCGGAACGCCAGGCGAGTGTCTTACCACTACACCACGGAGACTGCATAGAAACGTTATCCCTACAGACAAAAATCAGAAGATACAATTGACAATCTTCTATAAAACCATGAAAACTGCCAACCTACTCATGAGAAACTCTCCCGACACAAAGCAGAACGCTTTAAATGAGACCAGTGTCGTTTATGCCTTCAAATGCCCACTTGGGGACTGTAAGCCTCAAAGAATTCAGTATATAGGCAAGACAACAACATCTCTTTCCAGGCGATTAACGATGCATAAGCAACAGGGCTCCATTAAGGAACATATAATCTCTTCCCACAACCTGACCATCACCAGAGAAGTCTTAACAAACAACACAGAAATCATCGATAGATACAGCGATAGCAGGCGGCTTGACATCTGCGAGGCACTACACATCAAGAAGTCAACACCAGCAATCAACAGCCAATTAATACACAACTATATTCTACCCACTTCAAGACTCCGCTCCAATATAGAAACATCAAGAAATATGGGCCAATAGGCCCTCTGCAGTTACTTCCATTCTTACCTCCAATACCTATTGTTTCGTGTTCTAGCCTGTGTTTAAAGTTTTGCTCACCTCATCCAAAATGTTGTAACATATCACCTCACCCAAAATGCGGGTATAAAATAAAATGAAAGCTGTTTAAATCATAGCATAAGTAAGAACTCTGTTAAGTGTTTGCAGGTTATAGTTGTGGTGTGTGTAAACTAAAAGTCTTTGAAAATGAAATAAGTTTTACGAAACGCGTTCAAGTGTCGCGTCAGACTAGAAATAAAAATGAATTTTGGAGAACTGACTTTTCAATTACCATCGACAGTGAAAAGAAACATAAGAAATATTGAGAAAATTCGTGTTAGAATTATTAATCTTACTTTTTCGGTCATATTTAACATATTTAATAATATATTATATATATATATATATATATATATATATATATATATTATATATATATGCAAACAAGCCTGAATGGTCCCCAGGACTAGATACAACTGAAAACTCACACCCCAGAAGTGACTCGAACCCATACTCCCAGGAGCAACGCAACTGGTATGTACAGGGACGCCTTAAACCACTTGACCATCACGACCGGACAATAAGGAAGTGATAGCCGAGACTATATGAACCACATATATATATTATATACATATATATTATTTTATACGCGGTCCAAACTCCTTCATACTGTGGGGGATAAGTCTTCAACATATTCAGACTTAATTTGAATTACGTTGAATTGAAACGAGCTTCACTTTACTAGTGACATAAGCAGTCTTCTGCATTCATGGTCCGCAGTTCCTGGTATATAGATCAGGCGTGTTTGTCTTCAGTTAGTGGCATGATATTGATATATGTGCAGGAATGGTTATATCCGATTCCACTCTGGCAATGACGCCGGTAGCGCATTCATGAGATCGATTCAATAGATTTCACATAATAGACCATGATAGAACATAATAGATTTCACATGAAATCACATGAGGTTGAAGCAACTATAATCCCTCCTCAACACATTCCATGAAATGGGTCGATTGGGTTGCTTGATGGGCCAAGACGTCTTGACACGACTTGACACAGGGTCTTGACAAGGGTCAAAGACGCGCCAGAACTTCCTTTTCATTTCACATGGCGATAGGGGCAGGGGAAGAGGGAATTAAATATCAATTTCTGCTTGGAAAATTTGGCTTCCTCTTCCTTATCGGACATTGAAGGACTGGACCAGTTTTGTGTCATGAGAACATGTCAATAAAGGTCTCTACAAAAGGGGTTATATTGATCCATACGAGGCAGCTCATGTACATATTAGGCAACTCCTATAGTGTGTTGATCTCTGTAGGTCAACACACACCCTGGCGTTTACCTTTCCACTGGAGAGGGGTGGGGGACCTGCTGCATGGGTGACAGCTTCTCCTCCATATAAACCTACCCTGGCTTTGCGCCCTGGAGAAGCCACTCCAGACCGACAACCAGAGCACAACTCCATAGTCTCCTGACACTGGTGGATGCCTACTGCTATGTACTCCATCCAAATCCATCCATACATGTCTAACCTACGCTGGAAACAATACCCGGTAATTTGTTCCACAGATCATCAAGCACCTGAGAATTCCCTGCTGTAGGGAGAGTCTACCCAGGTAAACATTAGAGACTCTCCCCAGCAGAGAGGTTACATGAAATATAGTCTTTAGAACATTTGATAGTGAAGACTGTGAGCTTGGGATAGTGAGGTGGGTGCTTGAAGCATGAGCTTTTGTTTATTGTAATGGAGGTTAGTTTAGTGGCACCCTCCTCCAGGGATACGAACCCAGGGGCACCAAGAAACCCACAAAGAAGTGTGTAAAATAAAATAATTGCGTCCGCCCTCAAAATACCTTCAAATCTGGCGAGTGGATAACCAGTCCAGCATCAACACGTCCCCTTTACTGTGCTAAGCTTACACGTACAATAAAATATATACATAAAAATTGGAAGAGAAAATACGTGTAATATTCAAATTCAGCCCAACAACAATTTAAGCAATTTTATATTCAGAGTAACTTGTGGTTCGAGCACCTTACCAGCCACGTTAAAAGCGCTTAAACTTTGGCATTTCATCTAAAACCCAGACAATTGGCAGTATGTGTGGCCAGGAGCGGCGGCCTAAACTCGCTTAACTTGCACCAGCACAACCCCAAAAAACCTCACCACTTGTTAGTGAATAGTTAAATGTAATGGGGAGAGAGAGGGCGCTTGAGGGAATGTGGGGGGGGGCGGGGGAGGATGAAGGGGAGGGTAGTAGAGAAGAGGGGTAGAGTTAAGGGAGAGGGGGGGGGGGGTTGAAGGGGGGCTTGGGGTGGGATCGGGTTCTCCATGTTAACATGTTGAAGAGAACTTTCATCTTTATTTATTTCTTATCAATATATTGTCTCCTGTGAGAGATAAGAGATATAAGAAGGAAATGTTCAAGAGATTATGATACTGATTGATTGTGATCTAAGTGACTTCCTCGACGGTTTAGGTCACATCTCCTCGTGCATCTTCTTAGAGAATATTGTAGCTGTTGACTACTGTGTGTAGGTATTGTCAGTCGGTACAGCGACGGCCTCGATTCCTGCAGGTCCGCGTTCGATTCCCCGTGGTTCACGAGGTTCTAAGCCTCAGCCCGTTTCCTCATTACGTCCAAGTGATGTATATTAATTCCGGCTTAGCGCTTTCTCCTGATAAGTATCTGCCAACTGTGTCATGGCGTCGCTGTCATGGCGTCGTTGTCATGGCGTCGCTGTCATGGCGTCGCTGTCATGGCGTCGCTGTCATGGCGTCGCTGTCATGGCGTCGCTGTCATGGCGTCGTTCTCTCTAAGTGTTTGCCAAGACTAGAGGGATGAAATATTTCTAAATCTAACCCGCTAATCTATCACTGAACTCAACATACCTCCTCCTCTACCCCCCCCCCCCCCGTAGCATACTCACATCATTAACAAGCATACCAGCCCCCAATCCCCCTCCCTAACCCCCAACCTCCTATCCATCTCTGCTCCTAACTAACCCACAAACGAAGATGTCTCCAAGACAGGGAGCCAGAGAAGGAGCCAAGGCGTGGGAGGACGTCCCACAAGGCAGGGACTTCAAAGTGAAGGATGCAAATGCTGGCGCTATTACACAAAAGGTCACCAAACTCAGGGAGTGGTCACTGAACCCGGATGTAATTACACTCGCAGAAACCAAACTGTCAGGAGGCATACCAAATTCATTGTGCCCTGAGGGCTGCCACATTATAAGGTGATGGAAGGGATAGGGTGGAAAAGGAAGAGGAACACAGGCAAGGCGTGAAAATTTATGATGAAGAAAAACTTGAGATTGGTGAAGATGATAAAGCCAAGCAGTGTAGAACTCTTGATAAATATATATAATGCCTCTGGCCTGACCCCTGAAGATTATAAGACAGTATATGCAGCCTTCAGCTGAGGGGCCTGACGACTGAGTGGACAGCGCTCGGGATTCGTAGTCCTGAGGTTCCGGGTTCGATCCCCGGTGAAGGCGGAAACAAACAGGCACAGTTTCTTTCGCCCTGATGCGGCTGTTCACCTAGCAGTAAACAGGTACCTGGGAGTTAGACAGCTGCTACAGGCTGCTTCCTGGGATTGTGTAACAAAAAGGAGGCCTGATCGAGGGCCGGGCCGCGGGGACGTTAAGCCCCGAAATCATCTCAGGATAACGTTGTAGTCATTCTATATTGTCAATGTACATTTACTTTCATTATTTACCATGTAACTTTTGGCCATTTATAGTCAAGTGTCATTATATACACGTGTGTGTGCTAATATATGTTATTCTCTGTATATTATTATTGTATAATGTGTTGTTAGTAAGAGTTAACTGCTTGTTAAGGTCGGCCGGTGCGCTACCATTACTACCCCCACCCCCCACCCCCTCCCCCACCCCCCACCCACTCCCCCCAACCCCACCCACACCCCCCACCCCCCTCCCGTGCCTGTCCGTGTAAAGTATCGCCAGTCTGGTGTGGTTGGTAAACGTCTCCTTGTATATATACATGTATGTATGTATGATAATATTATTGTGAACTTATATTGTTGTGCAGTGAACATCTGTGTATGTTCCAGAGTCTTGTGATGAGCTTTAAGTTAGTCAAGTGTATTTCTGTACTGGTTAATGGAGGTTTGTATATCTGCACAGAGTTGGTGTTTTTACTCACCTAGTTGTGCTTGCGGGGGTTGAGCTCTGGCTCTTTGGTCCCGCCTCTCAACTGTCAATCAACTGGTGTACAGGTTCCTGAGCCTACTGGGCTCTATCATATCTACATTTGAAACTGTGTATGGAGTCAGCCTCCACCACATCACTGCCTATAATGCATTCCACCTGTTGACTACTCTGACACTGAAAAAGTTCTTTCTAACGTCCCTGTGGCTCATTTGGGTACTCAGTTTCCACCTGTGTCCCCTCGTTCGCGTACCACCAGTGTTGAATAATCCATCCTTGTCTACCCTGTGAATGCCCCTGAGAATTTTGTATGTGGTGATCATGTCTTCCCGTACTCTTCTGTTTTCCAGCGACGTGAGGTGCATTTCACGCAGTCTTTCCTCGTAACTCATGCCTCTTAGTTCTGGGACTATTCCACTGGCATACCTCTGAAAATTTTCCAGCTTCGTCTTTGTGCTTGACAAGGTACGGGTTCCATGCTGGGGCCGCACACTCAAGGATTAGTCTTACATATGTGGTATACAAGGTTCTGAAGGATTCCATACACAGATTTCTGAAGGGGGTTCTAATGTTAGCCAGCCTTGCATACGCCGCGGATGTTATTATTTTGATGTGGGCTTCAGTAGACTGGTTTGGCGTGATATCAAATCTTAGATCTTTCTCTCTGTCCGTCTCATAAAGGACGTCATCTCCCATTACCTGACATATACTTGGGTTGAACTTTAGCAATCATTTGTTGGACCATTCCTTCAGTTTGTTTAGGTCATCTTGCAGGCTCATACTATCTTCATCTGTCTTAATCCTCCTCATAATTTTTACATCATCAGCAAACATCGAGCGGGACGATCAATTGCCTCTAAGAGATCATTTACATATATCAGAAACAGTACGGGTCCAAGGCCTGAACCCTGCGGGACTCCACTGGTAACGCCTCGCCACTCCGAGACCTCGCCCTTCACACTGAATCGCTGTCTTATATTGCTTAGGTACTCCCTTATACAGTAGAATACTACCCTTTCACTCCTGCCTGTATCTCCAGCTTGTGCACTGGTCTCTTAAGTGGTACTGTGTCAAAGGCTTTCTGGCAATCCAAAAATATGCAGTCTGCCCAACCCTCTCTTTCTTTGCCTGATTTTTGTTACCTGGTCATAAAATTCAATTAATCCTGTGAGGCATGACTTGCCGTCGCTGAACCCATGCTAATGTTGTGTTACAAAGTTCTTTCGCTCCAGATGTTCCACTAGCTTTTTTTCGCACAATCTTCTCCATCAGCTTATATGGTATGCAGGTAAAGGACACTGGCCTGTAGTTCAGTGCCTCCTGTCTATCATCTTTCTTGTATATCGGGACTACATTAGCCATCTTCCAAATTTTTGGCAGCTTCCCTGTTACCAGTGATTTGTTATACACTATGGAGAGTGGTAGGCACAGTGCTTCTGCTCCTTCCTTCAGTATCTCTGGTGAGATTCTATCCGGGTCTATAGCCTTTGTCACATCTAACTTTGTAAGATGCTTCCTCACCCCCCCCCCAACTGGTAATCACAAACTCATCTAGCGGTGTTTGGTTAAATATTTTTTCTCTTATCTCTGGGACTTCTTGCTCTAAGGTGAAGACCTGGAATTTCTTATTCATTTCCTCGCACACTTCCTTGTCGTTTGTAGTGAATCTGTCTGCCCCTATCCTTAATTTTATTACCTGTTCCTTCACTGTTGCTTTTCTCCTGATGTGGCTGTGCAGAAATTTGGGTTCGGTCTTTGCCTTGCTTGCTATGTCATTCTCATATTGCCCTTCTGTCTCTCTTCTCACCCTAAAGTATTCATTCCTGGCACTCTGGTATCTTTCTCTGCTCTCGAGTGCTCTGTTATTTTTTTTTATAGTTTCTCCACGGCCTTTTACTTTGCTGCTTAGCTAGCCTACATCTCTGGTTAAACCATGGGTTTCTCATCTGCATTTCCCTTTTTTCCCTTTGGACTGGAACAAACTTGTTTGCTGCTTCCTTACACTTCTGCGTGATGTAGTCCATCATGTCTTGGGCCGTCTTTCCCCAGAGCTCTGTTTCCCATGTTATATCTGTTAGGAATTTTCTTATCTCCTCATAGTTTCCTTTGCGAAATGCCAGTCTTTTGTTTTCAGTACCCCTCCTCAAGTTCAATACTCCTTCTTCAACCAGATACTCAAACGCCAGTACACTGTGGTTGCTCATTCCTATCGGGGTCTCGAAACCGATATCCCTTATGACGGAGTCGTTCAGAGTGAAGACCAGGCCTGGCTGGTTCATTGTTTCCTCTCTTTCTTGTGAGTTCCCTAACATGCTGGCATAAGATGTTTCTTGTTGCCACCTCCAATAGTTTAGCTCTCCATGTATCCTCACCTCCATGCAGTTACTTGTTCTCCCAGTCTATCCTTCCGTGATTGAAGTCCCCCATGATGAGCAGGTGGGATCTATTTCTACAGGCAAATAGTGTGTCCGCCTGCCACCACCATCACTACCACACTGCCACCACCTTCCTACGCTGCCAACACCTTTCCATACTGCTGCCTCCACCTTCACTACTGCTGCCACTCAACTGGATACCACAATTCACTACTGGCTGCCACCAACCATTTCACTAAACCCCTGCCCCACCTTCACTACCCATGCCACCAACCTTCACTATCTTCTCCACTACCTTCACTACCCCTGCCACCCCTCACATTAACCTCCTCGCCACAAACTCACTATGCTGCTGCACCAACCTTCACCCTACTGCTAGCCGACCACCTTCACTACTCTGCCCCACCTTCACTTAGCAGCTGCCACCAACTTGACAACCTCCCTGACCCACCACCTTCACTACTGCTAATCCAAAACTACCTTCACTAACATACCTGCCACAACCTTCAATACGAAATGCTTACTGTGCCACCACCTTCAACTACTGCGAGCCAACAACTCAATACCCCTGCCACCACCCTCACGAACGGCTGCCCAAAGCCCCACCTTCACTACCCTAATAACCCCCTGCAACACCTTCACACCCCTGCCACAACCTCACTACCCCACCAGTGTCCTACAACCAATTCACTACTGCTGCGCTGCCACCGTACCTCCCTACTGCTGCTGCCAACCCCTTCACTACTGCTGCCAACCACCTCACTACATGCTGCCCACCCCTTAACTACCACTAACCCTGCCACCAACTTCACTAATCTCTTGCAACCACCATCACGTACTGCTGCCATACCAACCTTCCCTACTATGTGCCAAGATACCATAACCTTCACTACCCCTTAGCCCTGCCAACCACCTTCCTACTGCGGCAAACCAACCCATCCTACTCCTGCCACCCACCTTCATTACACTGCCACAGACCTTCAATACCCCAGCTACCCCCTGCCACCACCTTCACTACCCCCTGCCACCCCCACCTCACTTACCTCCTCGCCACCACCTTCACTACTGCTGGCCTACCAACCTTCACATACTGACTTCACCATCACCTTCACCCCCTTCCTCATCCTTCACCACACCGTCTTCACTAATAACCCCTGCCACCACTTCTCCACTACCTACCCCTTGCCGACCACCTATTCACTTACGGCTGCTTCCCACCACCTTTCACTAACCTGCTTGCAAAACACCTTCACTACCCCTGCCCAACCACCTTCACTACCCCTGCCAACCATTTCATAACTACGGCGGCCATCACCTTCACTACACCCCCTTAGCCAAACCACCTTCAAATTACTGGCTGTCCAAAACCACCTTCACTACTCTTGCCACCACCTTCACTACCCCCTGCCACCAGAACCATGTCCTTATCACTGTGGTATCCTGTCTTCCTCCTGCAAAACAAGTTCTCTGACATTTTTTCATCCCACATCATTCTTTCAGAATTTTCTTTTTGTCTTGACTTTGTCGCTTTCTGTAATATTTTTCTTCTGGAGGTGTTGCCTTTGGCTCGATTGTTGCATTAATTGTTAACAATTAGTCAAATCTAGAAGGCCTGTTGGAATTGTTGATTTCTGATCCACAAAATGACTGGGTGTGTCTTGCACTAATCTTTTTTTCTCGTTTGTTTGAGTGCCTTTTCAGTATACACACTTAATATTCACAAGGGATTTTTTGATATACACACACTAACACACTATGCACACAACAACAAATGCACCACACATAGCAACACACACACAACTACACACATACACAC
>WNGS01052286.1:0-16158 GCA_020271785.1 Procambarus virginalis
CCAAACTCGGAAGACTTTGAAAGAGAAATTGACAATATGCCCATGCACTCAGCCCCTGGGCCTGACTCATGGAATTCAATATTCATAAAGAAATGTAAAGTACCAGTAGCGAGAGCACTCAGCGTAATATGGAGAAAGAGCCTGGATACAGGGGAGATACCAGCAGCACTTAAATCTGCAGATATAGCTCCGTTGCACAAGGGGGGGAGTAAAGCCTTGGCAAAAAATTATAGGCCAGTTGCACTAACATCACACATAATAAAAGTGTTTGAAAGAGTGATTAGGAATCAAATTTCTAGTTTTATGGAAAACAATGAATTGCACAATCCAGGACAACATGGATTTAGAGCGGGAAGATCCTGTCTGTCACAGTTACTCAACCACTATGACAAAATCACAGAAGCCCTAGAAGAAAAGCAAAATGCAGATGTTGTATACACAGACTTTGCAAAGGCTTTCGACAAATGTGACCATGGGGTGATAGCTCACAAAATGAGGTCAATGGGAATAACTGGAAAAGTAGGACGCTGGATACTCAATTTCCTGTCGAACAGAACACAAAGAGTAACAGTCAATCAGATAAAATCGAGTCCAAGCGATGTTAAAAGCTCTGTACCTCAAGGTACAGTCCTTGCACCGCTACTGTTCCTTATTCTCATATCTGATATAGACAAAAATACACGTCACAGCTTCGTGTCATCCTTCGCAGATGACACAAAAATCAGCATGAAAATTACCTCTGCTGAAGACATTGAAAAACTACAAACAGATGTCAACAAAGTTTTCGATTGGGCAGCAGAAAATAATATGATGTTTAACAGTGATAAATTTCAGGTACTCAGGTACGGCAAAAATGAGGATCTGAAACATAATACAGGGTACAAAACACAATCAAATCTTCCCATAGTAGAAAAACAGCATGTCAAGGATTTGGGAATAATGATGTCCGACGATCTAACGTTTAGGGAGCATAACCAAGCAAATATCGCATCAGCCAGAAAAATGATCGGATGGATTACGAGAACTTTCAAATCCAGGGATCCCATCACAATGGTTGTACTCTTCAAGTCACTTGTGTTGTCCCGTCTCGAATACTGCTCAGTACTCACTTCCCCCTTCAGAGCAGGAGAGATTGCTGAAATAGAGGGAATACAGAGAACATATACGGCACGCATAGACGAGATAAAACACCTAAATTATTGGGATCGTCTCAAAGCTCTCCAAATGTACTCTCTAGAAAGGAGACGAGAGAGATACCAAATAATATACACGTGGAAAATACTGGAGGGCCAGGTCCCAAATCTACACAGTAAAATAACAACGTACTGGAGTGAACGATATGGAAGAAAATGCAAGATTGAACCAGTGAAGAGCAGAGGTGCCATAGGCACAATCAGAGAACACTGTATAAACATCAGAGGTCCGCGGTTGTTCAACGTCCTCCCAGCGACTATAAGAAATATTGCCGGAACAACCGTGGACATCTTCAAGAGAAAACTGGACTGTTTCCTAAGAGAAGTCCCGGATCAGCCGGGCTGTGGTGGGTATGTGGCTCTGCGGGCCGCTCCAAGCAACAGCCTGGTGGATCAAACTCTCACAAGTCGAGCCTGGCCTCGGGCCGGGCTTGGGGAGTAGAAGAACTCCCAGAACCCCATCAACCAGGTATCAACCAGGTATCCCCCCTTCTAATTCTCCCACGCCTGCTGTAAGAGTCATGTCTACTATTCCCGAGCGTTCTCTACATTGCAGGCATCAATTGAACATATGTGCGAGAGAACAGTGTTCTCGATGAGCCGAGAAATTTGCGAAAATATAGTATTTTGGCCTGTGGGATAGGCCCTTTAGGGAGCCAATATGGCGCTGGCGAGTCTGTCCTCCCGCCAAAACTGTGTGACGTCAGTGGCGCCGGATTGGCCACCGTCAGCGACGTGGCACTGGGAGCCAATGAAAACCGACTTTGAAAAAGTGACGTCACATAGGCAGGGGTGGTCCAGCCGTGGTGGCGCCTTGGCGACATCAGTCTTTCACGACACGTCCGAGAGGCAGGACGTGCGATCCGGTCATCCTGTCAGAGTGACGGATTTACCGAACACCAGTGGATGTAAGCGTCTCCAGTTGTTAGCGCGCACTCTGTGAGGTCTTCCTGCAACCCCGATGTGGCTCAGAGAAGGAATTGACAGAATATTGAGCAACAAGTGCTCAGGGACAGGTGCGTTGCAAGAAGTGGGCCGGGCATCGACGTGTGACGTCCTTGGCAGTTCACCAGTATAAGAGACAGCTTAGTGGCCGGGCCAATCCACCGTGAGTGAACCGGGTTGACCGCCTTGTCAACCAGGTTGAACGTGTGATCGACGATCCTGTCAAGTTTGACAGTAACCCCACCTTCGTGGAACCCTACGAGTCAACAGTTGGATGCAAGCACGTCGAGAAGTCTTCCCAAATACCTAGCGATATATCTAGACGACGAGGGAATTGACAGTGAAGTGAGCTTCAAGTGCTCTGAAGTCGGGTGCTGTGCGTGTGGAGCTTGAGCAGTATCGTCTGGGACGGCTGATAACTTGACAGTGACTTCGTAGTGGTGAGAGGCAGTTTCTCTGGGAGTACAGTGACAAGGACTAATTGGGAAACGTGCGACGACCGCCGAGACGTAGGCTGGCTGCCGTAGTTGGGAGGAAAGTTGACGGCCAGGAGACCGACTTCAACCCTGCGACGTACTGTAGAGGAAGGAGCACGGACCTGCAGTGTACAGAAGCGGCGAGACGCGACATCCTAAGGCGTGGGCTTGTGTTTCTGGATGGTGAACGAGGCGAGAGCCTGGACCAGGAGCTACAACCCAACTGTCATCCTAGGATAGGTGAAGTAGGTGTTTACAGTTACCCTCCCATTTCCCCTTTAGTTAGCTATATATTTTCTTGTCAGGATATTTTATATGTCGTGAGCAAGTCTCACCTGAGTCTAAGTCACAGAGAGCACAGTGTGTGGTGAGGCTACCCAGAGCGCACACAGTATCAGTTTACATATATATCTATGTGTGGGTGTGTGCAAGCACCAGGATTCATCAAAGAATTTACTGTGACTATTATTAATTTCCTGTGATTTTTATTATATATATTGGTAGTAAACCAGATATTGGTGTTAGGCTATGAGCCTAGAATTTATTGATATAAATGCCTGTGTATTGATCTCCATGATTTATTGATATAAATGCCTGTGTATTGATCTCCATGATCTATTGATATAAATGCCTGTGTGTTGATCTCTATGATCTATTGATATAAATGCCTGTGTATTGATCTCCAAGATTTATTGATATAAATGCCTGTGTATTAATCTCCATGATTTATATATATATATATATATATATATATATATATATATATATATATATATATATATATATATATATATATATATATATATATATATGCCTGCGATTCGATCAATGATTTATCTGTAACATACACGGAAAATCTGGAACATTTTAGTTAATTCTAATGAAAACACATTGATTTGTGTGATTTGAACGAATAATGGACTATCTCGTCGTTTTTCCCACGTTTTTAAGGATTGCCAGTTTATTGTTATTAATTCATTACATATGTAACAAATCTGATGTATACACGTAATTAATTGCAAATTCACAATAAATAGATTATTTTCAATCAATGATTTGTATCTCGGTAAAGCAGCAAGTAGAACATTGATTAGGAGAGAAACCTTGTTTTTATTGCATATTTCGATGTTTCAGCCGCATTAGAGCTGTTTTAGCTCTAATCAGACAAGTTGCCGTTGCCTCCTCCGCATCAGCTCTAATGCGGCTGAAACGTCGAAATATGCAATAAAACAGGGTTTCTCTCCTAATCAATATCTTAGTCGCTATTGTAACGAGGTACGAATGGTTGATTGAAAATAATGTATTTAATGTGAATTTGCAATTAATTACGCGTATGCATCAGATTTTTCGCATATGTAATGAATTAATAACAATAAACTGGCAATCATTAAAAACGTGGGAAAATCGACGAGATAGTACATTATTCGTTCAAATCACACAAATCAATGTGTCTTTATTAGAATTAACTAAAATGTTCCAGATTTAACGTGTATGTTACAGAAAGAAGATGTAATGCAAAAACAGCTATATAGCGGCTGAAACGTCGAAATATGCAACAAAATCAGGGTTTCTCACCTTGGATACGGATTATCAGTTTATTGTTTTCAATTCATTACATATGCGACAAATCTGATGTATACGCGTAATTAGTTGCAAATTCACATTAAATACATTATTTTCAATCAACCATTCGTTCCTTGTTAAATTAGCGAGTAAGATATTGATTTGGAGAGAAACCTTGTTTCTATTGTATATTTCGACGTTTCAGCCGCATTAGAGCTGTGTTAGGTCTAATCAGACAAGTTGCCGTTGCCTCTTCCGCATCAGCTCTAATGCGGCTGAAACGTCGAAATATGCAATAAAAACAGGGTTTCTCTCCTAATCAATATCTTAGTCGCTATTGTTACGAGGTACGAATGGTTGATTGAAAATAATGTATTTAATGTGAATTGGCAATTAATTACTCGTATACATCAGATTTGTCGCATATGTAATGAATTAATAACAATAAACTGGCAATCCTTAAAAACGTGGGAAAAACGACGAGATAGTCCATTATTCGTTCAAATCACAAAAATCAATGTGTTTTCATTAGAATTAACTGAAATGTTCCAGATTTTCCGGGTATGTTTCAGAAAGAAGATGTACTGCAAAAACAGCTCTAATGTGGCTGAAACGTCGAAATATGAAATAAAATCAGGGTTTCTCTCCTTGGATACGGATTGTCATATTTTTGTTATTAATTCTTTACATATGCGACAAATCTGATGTATTCGCGTATTTAATTGCAAATTCACATTAAATACATTATTTTCAATCAACCATTCGTACCTCGTTAAATTAGCGAGTAAGATATTGATTAGGAGAAAAACCTTGTTTTTATTGCATATTTCGACGTTTCAGCCGCATTAGATCTGATGCGGACGAGGCAACGGTAACTTGTCTGATTAGAGCTAAAACAGCTTTAATGCGGCTGAAACGTCGAAATATGCAATAAAAACAGGGTTTCTCTCCTAATCAATATCTTACTCGCTAATTTAACGAGGTACGAATGGTTGATTGAAATAATGTATTTAATGTGAATTTGCAATCAATTACGCGTATACATCTGATTTGTCTCATGTGTGATGAATTAATAACAATAAACTGACAATCCGTATCCAAGGAGAGAAACCCTGATTTTATTGCTTATTTCGACGTTTCAGCCGCTAGTCTGGACGGTAGAGCGACGGTCTCGCGTCATGCAGGTCGGCTTTCAATCCCCGACCGTCCAAGTGGTTGGAGCACCATTCCTTCCCTCGTCCCATCCCAAATCCTTATCCTGACCCCTTCCCAGTGCTATATAGTCGTAATGACTTGGTGCTTTCCCCCTGATAGTTCCCTTCCCTATAGCCGCGTTAGAGCTGTTTTTGCAGTACATCTTCTTTCTGTAACATACACGGAAAATCTGGAACATTTTAGTTAATTCTAATGAAAACACATTGATTTGTGTGATTTGGACGAATAATGGACTATCTCGTCGTATTTCCCACCCTTTTATGGATTGCCAGTTTATTGTTATTAATTCATTACATATGCGACATATCTGATGTATACGCGTAATTAATTGCAAATTCTCATTAAATACATTATTTTCAATCAACCATTCGTACCTCGTTACAATAACGAGTAAGATATTGATTAGGAGAGAAACCTTGTTTTTATTGCATATTTCGACGTTTCAGCCAGATTAGAGCGGTTTTAGCTCTAATCAGACAAGTTGCCGTTGCTTCCTCCGCATCAGCTCTAATGCGGCTGAAACGTCGAAATATGCAATAAAAACAGGGTTTCTCTCATGATCAATATATTACTCGCTATTTTAACGAGGTACGTTTGTTTGATTGAATATATGTAGTGAATTCGTTCACTTCATGCGAGAGCGGGGGCTTTCTCACGCCGTTTACCCGTTGGAGCTTTCTTTTTGCAAGAACATTGCCAGAGACTGGAGGAGGTTAAACGGGTCAACGGCGGGAGTAAGCCCTTACTCTCGCATGTAGAGAACGAATTGACTACATATACGATATATATGATGCAATCTCGTATTTAATTGCAAATGCACATTAAATACATTATTTTCAATCAGCCATTTGTATCTCGGTAAAGTAGCGAGTAGGACATTGATTAGGAGAGAAGCCTTGTTTTTATTGCATATTTCGACGTTTCAGCCGTATTAGAGCTGTTTTAGCAATAATCAGACAAGTTGCCGTTGCCTCCTCAGCATCAGCTCTAATGCGGCTGAAACGTCGAAATATGCAATAAAAACAGGGTTTCTCTCCTAATCAATATCTTAGTCGCTATTGTAACGAGGTACGAATGGTTGATTGAAAATAATGTATTTAATGTGAATTTGCAATTAATTACGCGTATACATCAGATTTGTCGCATATGTAATGACTTAATAACAATAAACTAGCAATCCTTAAAAACGTGATAAAAACGACGAGATAGATTTGTCGCATATGTAATGAATTAATAACAATAAACTGGCAATCCTTAAAAACGGGGGAAATACGACGAGATAGTCAATTATTTGTTCAAATCACACAAATCAGTGTGTTTTCATTAGAATTAACTAAAATGTTCCAGATTTTCCGTGTATGTTACAGAAAGAAGATTATGTATGTTACAGAAAGCTGCAAAAACAGCTCTAATGCGGCTGAAACGTCGAAATATGCAATAAAATCGGGGTTTCTCTCCTTGGATACGGATTGTCAGTTTATTGTTATTAATTCATTACATATGCGACAAATCTGATCTATACGCGTAATTAAGTACAAATTCACATTAAATACATTATTTAAATCAACCTTTCGTACCTCGTTACAATAGCGAGTAAGATATTGATTAGGAGAGAAACCCTGTTTTTCTTGCATATTTCGACGTTACAGCTGCATAAGAGCTGATGCGGAGTCTTATTAGAGCTAAAACAGCTCTAATGCGGCTGAAACGTCGAAATATGCAATAAAAACAAGGTTTCTCTCCTAATCAATGTCCTACTCGCTACTTTACCGAGATACAAATGGTTGATTGAAAATAAAATGTATTTAATGTGCATTTGCAATTAAATACGTGTTTGCATCATATATATCGTATATGTAGTGAATTCGTTCACTACATGCGAGAGTGGGGGGCTTACTCCCGCCGTTTACCCGTTGGACCTCCTCCAGTCTCCGGCAATGTTCTGGCACAGAGAAAGCTCCAACGGGTAAACGGCGGGAGTAAGCCCCCGCTCTCGCATGTAGTCAACGAATTCACTACATATATTCAATCAACCAATCGTACCTTGTTAAAATAGCGAGTAATATATTGATCATGAGAGAAACCCTGTTTTTATTGCATGTTTCGACGTTTCAGCCGCTTTAGAGCTGATGCGGAGGAGGCAACGGCAACTTGTCTGATTAGAGCTAAAACCGCTCTAATTCGGCTGAAACGTCGAAATATGCAATAAAAACAGGGTTTCTCTCCTTATCAATATCTTACTCGCTAATTTAACGAGGTACGAATGGTTGATTGAAAATAATGTATTTAATGTGAATTTGCAATTAATTACGCGTATACATCAGAGTTGTCGCATATGTAATGAATTATTAACAATAAACTGACAATCCGAATCCAAGGAGAGAAACCCTGATTTTATTGCATATTTCGACGTTTCAGCTGCATTAGAGCTGTTTTTGCAGTACATCTTCTTTCTGTAACATACACGGAAAATCTGAAACATTTTAGTTAATTCTAATGAAAACACATTGATTTATGTGATTTGAACGAATAATGGACTATATAGTCGTATTTCCCACAGTTTTAATCATGTTTGTGACCCATCGCCGCTCTCAGTAATTGGCATATTTTCGGTATAAAAAGTCGTAATTTCAAACAGCGAATACGTGCAGAGAGCCAGAATTTGGCTCCAAAATATGGCTCAAGCGTCGCATTTGGATGTTTGGGATATTTTGAAAACTGCAGGGAGGGTTTGGGCTAAATGTGATCCATCACCGCTTTCAGTAATTGGCATATTTTCGGTACAAAAAGTCTTAATTTAAAACTGCGAATACGTGAAGAGAGCCAGAATTTGGCTCCAAAATATGGCTCAATGGTCGAATTTGGGATGTTTGTGATATATTTTAAAACTGCAGGGGGGTTTGGGCAAAGTGTGACCCATCACCGCTCTCAGTAATTGGCATATTTTCGGTATAAAAATTCGTAATTTCAAACTGCGAATATGTGCAGAGAGCCAGAATTTGGCTCCAAAATATGGCTCAAGCGTCGAATTTGGGATGTTTGGGATATTTTGAAAACTGCAGGGAGGGTTTGGGCAAAATGTGACCCATCGCCGCTCTCAGTAATTGGCATATTTTCGGTATAAAAATCGTAATTTCAAACTGCGAATACGTGCAGAGAGCCAGAATTTGGCTCCAAAATATGGCTCAAGGGTCGAATTTGGGATGTTTCGGATATTTTGAAAACTGCAGGAGGGTTTGGGCAAAATGTGACCATCACCGCTCTCAGTAATTGGCATATTTTCGGTATAAAAAATCGTAATTTCAAACTGCGAATACGTGCAGAGAGCCAGAATTTGGCTCCAAAATATGGCTCAAGGTCGAATTTGGGATGTTTCTGATATTTTAAAACTGCAGGGGGGTTTGGGCAAAATGTGACCCATCGCTGCTCTCAGTAATTGGCATATTTTCGGTATAAAAGTCGTTATTTCAAACTGCGAATACGTGCAGAGAGCCAGAATTTGGCTCCAAAATATGGCTCAAGTGTCGAAATTGGGATTTTCGGATATTTTGAAAACTGCAGGGGGTTTGGGCAAAATGTGACCCATCGCCGCTCTCAGTAATTGGCATATTTTCGGTATAAAATTCGTAATTTCAAACTGCGAATACGTGCAGAGAGCCAGAATTTGGCTCCAAAATATGGTTCAAGGGTCGAATTTGGGATGTTTGTGATATATTTTAAAACTGCAGGGGGGGGGGGCAAAATGTGACCCATCGCCGCTTTCAGTAATTGGCATATTTTCGGTATAAAAAGTCGTAATTTCAAACTGCGAATACGTGCAGAGAGCCAGAATTTGCTCCAAAATATGGTTCAATCGTCGAATTGGAATGTTTGGGATATTTTGAAAACTGCAGTGGGGATTTGGCAAAATATGACCCATCGCCGCTCTCAGTAATTGGCATATTTTCGGAAAAAATTCGTAATTTCAAACTGCGAATACGTGCAGAGAGCCAGAATTTGGCTCCAAAATATGGCTCAAGCGTCGAATTGGGATGTTTGGGATATTTTNCATCGCCGCGATCAGTATTTGGTATATTTTCGGTATAAAAATTCGTAATTTCAAACTGCGAATACGTGCAGAGAGCCAGAATTTGGCTCCAAAATATGGCTCAAGCGTCGAATTTGGGATGTTTGGGATGTTTTGAAAACTGCAGGGAGGGTTTGGGCAAATGCGATCCATCATGCTTTCAGTAATTGGCATATTTTCGGTATAAAAAGTCTTAATTTAAACTGCGAATACCCTCCCTGCAGTTTTTAAATATTCCAAACATCCAAATTCGAAGCTTGAGTCATATTTTGGATCCAAATTCTGGCTCTCGGCACGTATTCGCAGTTTGAAATTACGAATTTTTATACCGAAAATATGCCATATACTGAGAGCAGCGATGGGTCACATTTTGCCCAACCCCCCCTCGCAGTTTTAAAAAATACCCAACGACCAAATTCGACCCTTGAGCCATATTTTGGAGCCAAATTCTGGCTCTCTGCACGTATTCGCAGTTTGAAATTACGAATTTTATACCGAAAATATGCCAATTACTGAAAGCAGCGAGGGATCGCATTTTGCCCAAACCCTCCCTGTAGTTTTCAAAATATTACAAACCCCAAATTCGACGCTTGAGCCATATTTTGGAGCCAAATTCTGGCTCTCTGCACGTATTCGCAGTTTGAAATTACGAATTTTATACCGAAAATATGCCAATTACTGAAGCGGTGATGGGTCACATTTTGCCCAAACCCCCCTGCAGTTTTCAAAATATCCGAAACATCTCAAATTCGACCCTTGAGCCATATTTTGGAGCCAAATTCTGGCTCTCTGCACGTATTCGCAGTTTAAATTACGATTTTTATAACGAAAATATGCCAATTACTGAAAGCGGCGATGGATCACATTTGCCCAACCCTCCCTGCAGTTTTCAAATATCCCAAACATCCCAAATTCGACGCTTGAGCCATATTTTGGAGCCAAATTCTGGCTCTCTGCACGTATTCGCAGTTTGAAATTACGACTTTTTATACCGAAAATATGCCAATTACTGAGAAGGCGATGGCGCATTTTGCCCAAACCCCCCCTGCAGTTTTAAAATATACCACAAACATCACAAATTCGACCCTTGACCATATTTTGGAGCCAAATTCTGGCTCTCTGCACGTATTCGCAGTTTGAAATTACGAATTTTATACCGAAAATATGCCAATTACTGAGAGCGGCGGTGGTTCACATTTTGCCCAAACCCCCCCTGCAGTTTTCAAAATATCCGAAACATCCCAAATTCGACCCTTGAGCCATATTTTGGAGCCAATTCTGGTTCTCTGCACGTATTCGCAGTTTGAAATTACGAATTTATGACCGAAATATGCCAATTACTGAAAGCATCGAGGGATCGCATTTTGCCCAAACCTCCCTATAGTTTTCAAAATATTCCAAACAACCAAATTCGACGCTTGATCCATATTTTGGAGCCAAATTCTGGCTCTCGGCACGTATTCGCAGTTTGAAATTACGAATTTTTATACCGAAAATATCCAATTACTGAGAGCGGTGATGGGTCACATTTTGCCCAAATCCCCCTGCAGTTTTCAAATTTCCGAAACATCTCAAATTCGACCCTTGAGCATATTTTGGAGCCAAATTCTGGCTCTCTGCACGTATTCGCAGTTTGAAATTACGATATTTTATACCGAAAATATGCCAATTACTGAAAGCAGTGATGGATCGCATTTTGCCCAAACCCCTCCCTGCAGTTTTCAAAATATCCAAACATCCCAAATTCGACGCTTGAGTCATATTTAGAAGCCAAATTCTGGCTCTCTGCACGTTTTCGCAGTTTGAAATTACGAATTTTTATACCGAAAATATGCAAATTACTGAGAGCGGCGATGGGTCCCATTTTGCCCAAACCCACCTTGCAGTTTTCAAAATATCCCAACATTCCAAATTAGAAGCTTGAGCCATATTGTGAGCCAAATTCGGTCTCTCTGCACATATTCGCAGTTTGAAATTATGACTTTTCAAATCGAAAATATGCCAATTACTGAGAGCGGTGATGGGTCACAAACATGATTAAAAACGTGGGAAATACGACTATATAGTCCATTATTCGTTCAGGTCACATAAATCAATGTGTTTCTCATTAGAATTAACTAAAATGTTCAGATTTCCGTGTATGTTACAGAAAGAGATGTACTGCAAAAACAGCTCTAATGCTGCTGAAACGTCGAAATTTGCAATAAAATCAGAGTTTCTCTCCTTGGATACGGATTGTCAGTTTATGTTATTAATTCAATGATGAGTAATTCTTTGAGAATTCTTTGGAGACGATTTCTAACTTATACTTCTTCTAAAGGTCATGTTTTTATTAATGGATTTAAGTATTCCCTTTGTAAGCCAAGGATTGTTAAGCCTTTTAGTTGTGAATTGTTTCGTTAGTATAAGACAGTGGGTGTTATAAGGCTGAGAGTTTTTTGAAGAAAAGATTGCACTGCTAGTTTGATGTCCCCTATGTTACCTAATTCGGACTCCCAGTTGACATTATCAGCAGCAGTTATAAATTGCCTATAGCAGTTTCATTGTGCAACCTAAAGCTTATCTCCTTTGTCTCTAGAGGTGGTTGGTTAATGTTAGTTAGGAGAAATGTTGGGTAATGGTCTGTAGTGCTATCGTGATTATCCCTGAAGTAAGCGGAGAGGTTATGTTGGTCCAGATGTGATCAGAGCTGTGGCAGTACTATCATGATTCTAGTAGTCTAGTGATTACTCGTATGAGGAAGCAGGAATTCATACAGTTGAGGAAGCTAACAGTAGTAGGGTGCTCAGGCTCGCAGAGGTCAATATTAAAGTCCCCCTGCGATAATTAGATGGTTTTTCTTCAGTCTGTTATCTAGTATTAGATTTCTAAGGTTAGAGTTGATTCGGACACATCAGTGTTAGGAATTCTATAGACTGCTCCCACAGTCAGGACAGACTCGGCACCCTTGACTCTGAAACTGGCGAAGATATTCTCCCCACAGCAGTCTCTAGTTCTAATTACTTTTAAGCATGTTAGTTCTTGGTGGTAGTAAAAGCAGTACCACCACCTCTCTGAATTGGTCGACAGTTGTGCATTGTATGTACTAGCTCTGTGCTAGCTATCAGCTCTATCTAGCTCTGTACTAGCTTTATACTAGCTGTATCTAGCTCTGTACTAGCTCTATACTAGCTGTATCTAGCTCTGTACTAGCTCTATACTAGCTCTATCTAGCTCTGTACTAGTTGGTCGACAGTTGTGCATTGTATGTACTTGCTCTATCTATAAATTCATCAAATCTGTATCACCCCTTGTAAGTATGTACTTTACCTAAACAAACATTGATTTGATTTTTTTTTGAAGTATAATAACAGAGAATTTGTTATCAATAGTTTCAATCAAGGCACTAACATCATCGAAGTGTTTGCTTAGAGATCTTACATTCAAGTTAATTACAGAGATATTGTGATTATGTGTTAATACATTGTTTACATCATGTGCTGTAAAAATCTGCAATTTTGATCATTAAAGTGATGATTGTCATAGATAGTGGATAAGAGGTTTAGTTCTGGGTCTATACTTGTCTGCATAAGAACGCTGGTTGTAGGAAAACAAGGCAAAAAAAGGTAATTACAAAATAAACAAATTTTGATATAACAAGGGAAAAATATGAATATAAACATGACTATACAAGACAAACACGAAATGAACAAAAAAGAAAATTATGTAGCTTGCTTACAAGTACTCTCAGGTACACTGTAGGTAATAATGGTCATTTTGAGACACAGGCAAAGTCAGGGGTACATGGAGTAAGGGAGTATGGCGGGCTAGGCAACCTAGGTAATAATGAAAGCAAAGAAAAAAGTTGAATAATAAACATAGGCAAATTTAATCTAAATAAATAAGTATTGAAGAACTAAACATTGTAGCCATATGGCAACTGGTACTCTGAGAGAGAACTCTATCAACATCAGAGGCCCGAGACTGTTCAACACGCTTCCACTACACATAACGGGCATAACTGGCCGACCCCTCACAGTGTTCAAGAGAGAACTGGATAAGCACCTCCAAAGGATACCTGATCAACCAGGCTGTGACTCATAAGTCAAGCTGCGAGCAGCCGCGTCCAACACCTGGTTGATCAGACCGGCAACCAGGAGGCCTGGTCGACGACCATGCGCGGGACGTTAAGCCCCGGAAGCACCTCAAGGTAACCTCAAGGTATGGCTATAGCCAGGAACAGCCCGCCGGCTTCCTGTCCCCGGCGTGGCCACTAAATACATGGTGGCCATCAGGTAAATTCAGGAGAGCTCGCCTTCCCTTCACATATATTTATATATGAATTATATCAATGTTTCTCGACTCCCAATAACAATAAAGAATTAAATGACAAAACTGAGTTTCTTTAAGGTAAAGGTAAATTTAAGGTAAACTTAAGGTGCGCGAAGTTTTCTTGTATATATATATATATATATAATATATATATATATATATTAATATATATATATATATATATATATATATATATATATATATAAAACATCAAAGCCATGCTGAAGCCCAAACAGCTTGGGTTTGGCATTCCCCAAGGGTGTGAGGCAGCGGCTTATGCAGCTAGAGCCTACATTGCCAACATTACGGATGAAAAAGACCTGATAAAGCTGGACTTCAAAAATGCTTTCAATCTGGTTAGAAGGGATGCAGTACTCAGTGCGGTTCATCGCCTTTTTCCTTCCCTCTACCCGTTTGTAAACTCATGCTACAGCAAGAATCTAACTCTGGTTTTTGGGGAACATGAAATCGAATCACAAGAAGGTGTCCAACAGGGTGACCCCCTTGCTCCTTTTCTGTTCTGCCTAGTCATCAAGGAAGTCACCGATAACCTGTCCAGTGAGCTCAACATTTGGTTTTTGGACGATGGTACTCTAGCCGGCTCCCCAGACGCACTCTTGGACGACATAAGAATAATTCAGGAGCAAGGAGCAAGTCTAGGCCTCACCCTGAACCCTTCCAAGTGCGAAATAACCTCCACCAACCAGCACATAATAGAGCAAATAAAGGTTGTTTTGCCTGACATTCATAAACCAACCACCCTGAGGACAGCACACTCCTAGGTGCTCCTCTTGGAAGGAATGCCATCGACGAGGTCCTTGTAAGAAGATCACTGACCTGAAGAGGATGAACGAGAGGATTGAAGACATCGATGCCCATGATGCACTTTACCTCATCACCAGATGCTTGTCCCTCCCCAGGCTGACCTACTTTCTAAGATGTTCGCCATCTTTCAACAATATTAAATTAGAAGAGTACGACAGCTTGCTGAAATCAACACTAGAAAAAGCCCTCAATCTTTCCTCAGCGACTCACAGTGGAAACAGGCCTCCCTTCCTGTCAGACTCGGGGGCCTTGGCGTTGCACAGCAACACAAATTGCTGTACCAGCGTTCCTGTCCTCTTCAGTGGGGTCTGACAACTTGGTGAAGGAAATCCTACCTGAGCACCTAGTTCAACAGCAGGGGTACATGACCCCAGCTTCACAGACTGCACAACCAAATGGGTCTCTCTCGCAGGACCAGCACCCAACCACCGCCTTCTGAAGCCCATAAGCAATCCAGCTGGGATCGCCCCATTGCCGACAAAGCAAGCTGCGACAACACCACATGACACTGCCCGACTTAGAGCTGTAGCAGCTCCCCATGCAGGCGATTTCCTATTAGCAACCCAATGTCAGCAACCGGCACCCGTCTCACACCGCAGGCCCTCCGAATTGCCGTGGCTCTCCGTCTCGCTGCCCCAATCCACACCGAATACAGGTGTATTTGCGGCGAGGCAGAGGCCGACAGTTACGGACGGCATGGCCTTCTCTGCCAAAGGACAGGAGGATGGCATGCAAGACACGGCGAGGTCAATGACATTATTATGAGAAGCCTTACCACAGCGGTTGTCCAGCAGAGAGAGAGCCCGTTACCTAATGTCCCGCAACTCTGATGAGCCTGTTGGTCGCCCAGACGGAATCACGGTGAACCCCTGGAAGAATGGTAGACAGTTGGTGTGGGACTACACTTGCGTTTCAACTCTAGCCAATAACTATGTTGACTTCAGTGCTACTCAAGCAGGAGGACCTGCCAATCACCGGGAAGCGGCCAAGTCACGTAAATACAGAGACCTTGAGCACCACTACAATTTTGTCCCCATTGCCTCAGAGACACTTGGTGCCTGGGGTAAAAGTGCTGCTAGCTTTTTGAAGGAGTTGGGTCTAAGCTAATCGAAACAACTAGAGACCCTAGGGCTGCCATTTTCTTTTTCAGCGCCTTAGTGTGGCAATCCAGAGAGGAAATGCTCACTGCATCCATGGTTCCTGCCCGCCATCTGAGGAGCTGGAGGAGCTATTCAACTTGTGACAAGCAGCCTTGTACCCTGCATGTAATCAATATTGTAACTTTTTTTGTGTAATGACATTTTCAAATAAATTTAGATAAATATACACACATACCAAAAGAATAGGGGTGGTAGGAGAAGAAAATATCAAAGTGTTCAGAGGATCCACAAGGTCTTCTCTGAGTACTCTTTATTTCTTCTCCGAGCTATGGGTCCCTACACTTGCACCAGAGGTGGTACCCCTTCTAGGTTTGTAAATATATTATAATATATATATATATATAATTATATATATATTATATATATATATATATATATATATATATATATAATATATATAATAA
>WNGS01052317.1:0-11141 GCA_020271785.1 Procambarus virginalis
GTAGTAGCCTGGTTGTAGTGGATAGTGGTGTAGATAGCCTCTGGTGTAGGGGTGTGGGGTGAGTAGCCTGGTGTAGGGAGGTGTGGTGTAGTACCCTGGTGATAGTGGAATGGTGTAGTGGAGTGGTGTGTAGTGGAGTGGTGTAGTAGGTGTGTCGTGGGGTGGTAGCAGCAGCGACCACGTGTTCACTGGACAGGGCCTAATGGCAGACTGCAGGGCCTCTTGGGATGGTGCTGCCCAGTTGGCCGAAATCTCAAAACTTTTCCTCAACATTATAACATCTGAATTAGAATATTTCCATCAATTTTTAGTTTTTAAACCCGTAACAATATTAATCCATTGACATGTCTTATTTCCTTGCCGCATATTTACGACATTTTTTATATATACAACTATTTCGTTATCATCCATTTGAAAACTCTCACGAGGGTTCGGACACGGTCACCCACCGCGACGACCGTTAAGGTCCTGGACTAACCAGTCACCTCCTCCTCATCCCTTACCCTCCAGCCACCCATACACTACCCCTCCGATCACCCCACACTACCCTACCCACACCCCACACGACCCTCACCACCCAACACTACCCTCCAACACCCTTACACGCCCCTCCACAACCCACCCGACCCTTCCAACACCCCACACTACCCGGCCAACCACCCTCCCCTACGAACCCTAACACCCCGATCGCCGACCCTCCAACCCCGCAACACGGACCCTCCAACCCCCACGGACAACCAAACATCCCACCATACCCTCCACCAATCCACTGACAGACCTCTCAATCACCCCACACTACCCTCGAACACCCCCACACTACCCTCCAAACCCCACACTACCCTCCAAACCCCACACTACCCTCCAACACCTCACCGACGACCTCCAACACCCCACACGACCCCTTCCAACACCCCACACTACCCTCTCAAAGCACCCCCTCCACCCCCCGGACCCTCCAAACACCCCTCACACGACCCTCCAATCACACCACACTACCCTCCAACACTCCCACACTACCCTCAACACCCCATCCACTACCTCCAACAACCCCACACGACCCTGTCTCACCTACCCCACTACGACCCTCCACCACCATACGACCCTCCAACACCTCACACGTACGCTGCCAACCCGCAAACACGCCACTACACACCACCACACGACCCATCCAACACCCTACCACGACCCTCCCACCACCCCATCACGAACCCCGCGTCCAAACACCACTGACACGATCCCTCCACCACCACACACGGACACCCCCACACCACCACCACCAGTCTGTTACAACACAACTATCACCAGTCTGTGACAACACTTACTACCACCAGTCTGTGACCACAACACTACCACCCGTCCACACCCCACACACAGACCACTGCCACACCACCCACACGCCCCTACCACCACCCCACACTACCCTTCAACACCACACACTAACCCATCACACCACCCCACATCGACCCTCGCAAACCACTCCCACACGACCCATCTCATCCACGACCACAGCTAACCCTCCAACACCCCACACGACCCCTCCACCACCCCACAGACACGACCAGTCCAACGACACCCCACGGACCCTCCATCAACCCCACCCTCCAACCTATACCTCGAACCCCCACACCCACACCCTCTACACAACACCCCACACGACCCTCCACACCCCACTTTACCCTCAAACACCCCCACACACCCTCCACACCCCACACGACCCCCAGACCCCCTCCAACGACCCCCACACCCCACAGACCCTCCAACACCCCAGCACGACCCTCCAACACCCCACACGAACCCTCCCATCACCTCCAACCCTACGCACCATCCCACTCCCCCACCCCCCCTAACCCTCCACACATCACACCTTCCCTCCCACCACCAAATTTGGAAAACTACTCTTTTTCTGATCATAGGCCAGTAACTAAATGGATTGTGAAGGTTTCATTCAGCCATTAAATATCATTCACAATTTATTAGTGAATTTTTACAAAAAACACCAATAATTTTAATTTAAAACATGTAAAAACTATTTTACTACATTGAATTAGGAACAAAATAGTTCTAAAAAATCATTATAAAACCTATGTTTTGGATTTTTGGATTAAAAGTTTCACAAAGGCTCTCCTGCACCATTCTCAATGTAAATCATTCCCACGCCTATGGAAAGAGATAACGATCGTTTCCTAGATGATTTGTGTTTGCTGGGGCGCAGGACTAGATACAACTGAAAACTCACACCCCAGAAGTGACTCGAACCCATAATCCCAGGAGCAACGCAACTGGTATGTAAGACAGGGAGGCCTAAACCACTTGACCATCACAACCGGACAAAAGGAAGTGATAGCCGAGGCTATATGAACCACTTCCCCGTCCGGCACTCGGTAATGGTAATCTTGTGGATAGCATTTTATCAAATCACCTTATTTTTGGGGCGGCAACACGTGAGGACACAAATGCAAACAAGCCTGAATGGTCCCCAGGACTAGAATACAACTGAAACTCACACCCCAGATACGTGACTCGAACCCATACTCCCAGGAGCACCGCAATTGGTATGGTAGCAGGGACGCCTTAAACCACTTGACCATCACGACCGGGACAAAAGGCAAGTGATAGCCGAGGCTATATGAACCACTTTCCCGCCGGCACTCGGACGGTAATCTTGGGCATAGCATTTATCAAATCACCTCATTTTTTGGGGCAACACGTGAGGAACACAAATGCAACAAGCCTGAATGGTGCCCCAGGACTAGATACAACTGTAAACTCACACCCCAGAAGTGACTCGAACCCATACTCCCTGGAGCATCGCAACTGGTATGCGACAGGGACGCTTTAATCCACTTGACCATTACGATTCGACAAAAGGAAGTGATAGCCGAGGCTATAGGAACCACTTCCCCCGCCGGCACTCGGATGGTAATCTTGGGCAAAGCATTTTATCAAATCACCTCATTTTTTGGGGCAACACGTGAGGAACACAAATGCAACAAGCCTGAATGGTCCCCAGGACTAGATTACAACTGAAAACTCCACCCCAGAAGTGAACTCGAAACCATACTCCACGGAGCAACGCAACTGTATGTACAGGGACGCCTTAAACCACTTGACCATCACCGAACATACAAAAGGAAGTGATAGCCGAGGCTATATTGAACCACTTCCCCGCCGGCACTCGGATGGTAATCTTGGCATTGCATTTTAATCAACATCAACCTCATTTTTGGGGCAACCGTGAGGAACACAAATGCTGCAAACAAGCCTGAATGGTCCCCAGGACTAGATACAACTGAAAACTCCACCCCAGAAGTGACTCGACACCCATACGCTCCCAGGGACAACGCAACTGGTATGTACAGGACGCCTTAAACCACTTGACCATGCAGACCGGACAAAAGGAAGTGATAGCCGAGGCTATATGAACCACTTCCTCCCCGGCACTCGGATGGTAAATCTTGGGCATAGCATTTTATCAAAATCACCTCATTTTGGGGCAACACATGAGGAACACAATGTAAACAAGCCTGAATGGTCCTAGGACTAGATACACTGAAAACTCACCCCCCAAAGGACTGGAACCCATACTCCCAGGAGCAACGCAACTGGTATGTACAGGGACGCCCTTAAACCACTTGACCATCACGACCGGGACAAAAGGAAGTGATAGCCGAGGCTATATAGAACCACTTCCCGCCGGCACTCGGATGGTAATCTTGGGCATAGCATTTTATCAAATCACCTCATTTTTGGAGGCAACACGTGGGAACACAAATGCAAACAAGCCTGAATGGTCCCCAGGACTAGATACAACTGAAAACTCACACCCCAGAAGTGACTCGAAGACCCATACTCCCAGGAGCAACGCAACTGGTATGTACAGGGAGCCTTAAACCACTTGACCATCACGACCAGCAAAAGGAAGTGTAGCCGAGGCTATATGAACCACTTCCCCGCCGGCACTACGGATGGTAATCTTGGGCATAGCATTTTATCAAATCACCTCATTTTTGGGGGCAACACGTGAGGAACACATGCAAACAAGCCTGAATGGTCCCCAGGACTAGATACAACTGAAAACTCACACCCCAGAAGTGACTCGAACCCCATACTCCCAGGAGCAACGCAACTGTATTACAGGGAGCCTTAAACCACTTGACATCACACCGGACAAAAGGAAGTGATAGCGAGGCTATATGAACCACTTCCCCCGCCCTGGCACCCGGATGGTATCTTGTGCATAGCATTTTATTTAAATCACCTTATTTTTTGGGCAACACGTGAGAACACAAATGCAAACACGCTGAATGGTCCCCAGGACTAAGTACAACTGAAACTCACACCCCAGAAGTGACCATCGAACCCATACTCCCAGGAGCAACGCAATTGGTATGTACAGAGACGCCTTAAACCACTTGACCATCACGAGCCGGACAATAAGGAAGTGTTAGCCGAGGCGATATGAACCATTTCCCGTCGGCACTCGGATGGTAATCTTGGGCATAGCATTTTATCAAATCACCTCATTGTTTTGGGGCAACACGGGAGGAACACAAATGCAAACAAGCCTGAATGGTCCCCAGGACTAGATACAACTTGAAAACCTCACACCCCAGAAGTGACTCGAAACCCATACTCCCAGGAGCAACGCAACTGGTATGTACAGGGGACGGTCCCTAGAACCACTTGACCATCACGACCGGACAAAAGGAAGTGATAGCCGAGGCTATATGAACCACTTCCTCCCGGCACTCGGGATGGTAATCTTGGGCATAGACATTTATCAAATCACCATCATTTTTTGGGGCAACACATGAGGAACACAAATGTAAACAAGCGTGTATGGTCCCATAGGACTAGATTACCAACCTGAAAACTCACCCCCCCAAGAAGTTAGACTGGAACCCATACTCCCAGCGAGCAACGCAACTGGTATGTACAGGGGACGCCTTAACCACTTGACCATCACGACCGGACAAAAGGAAGTGATAGCCGAGGCTATATGAAAACCCACTTTCCCCCCAGCACTCGGATGGTAATCTTGGGCATAGCATTTTAATCAAATCACCTTATTCCTTGGGGCAACACGTGAGGAACCATCAATGTAAACAAGCCTGAATGTTCCCCCAGGACTAGATTACCACGTGAAACTCACACCCCAGAAGGTGACATCGACCATACTCCCAGGAGCAACGCACACTGGTATGTACAGCGGTTGACGGCCATTAAACCACTTGACCATCCACGACCGGCAAAAGGAAGTGATAGCCGAGGCTATATGAACCACTTCCCGCCTCGGCACTCGGATGGTAATCTTGGGGCATAGCATTTTATCAATCACCTCATTTTTGGGCGGCAACACGTGAGGAACACAAATGCAAACAAGCCTGAATGGTCCCCAGGACTAGATACAACTGAAAACTCACACCCCAGAAGTGACTCGAACCCATACTCCCAGGAGCAACGCAACTGGTATGTACAGGAGGCTCTTAAACCACTTGACCATCACCAACCGGACAAAAGTGAAGTGATAGCCGAGGCTATATGAACCACTTCCCCGCCCGGCACTCGGATGGTAATCTTGTACATAGCACTTTATTAAATCACCTTATTTTTTGGGGCAAACCCACGTGAGGAACACAAATGCAAACAAGCCTGAATGGTCCCCAGGACTAGATACAACTGAAAACCTCACACCCCAGAAGTGACTCGAACCCCATACTCCCAGGGAGCAACGCAATTGGTATGTACAGAGACGCCTTTAAACCACTTTGACCATCACGACCGGACAAAAGGAAGTGATAGCCCGTAGGCTATATGAACCACTTTTTCCGCCCGGCACTCGGGATGGTAATCTTGGGCATAGCCATTTTATCAAATCAACACCTCATTATTTTGGGGGCAACACGTGAGGAACACAAATGCAAAACAAGCCTGAATGGTCCCCAGGAACTAGATACAACTGAAAACTCACACCCCCAGAAGTGACTCGAAACCCATACCTCCCTGGAGCAATGCAACTGGTAGTGTACAGGGACGCCCTTAAACCACTTGACCATCACGACCAGACAAAGACAGTGATAGCCGAGGCTATATGAACCACTTCCCCGTCGGCACCTCGGATGGTAATCTTGGGCATAGCATTTTATCAAATCACCTCATTTTTTTGGGGGCAACACGTGAGGAACACAAATGCAAACAAGCCTGAATGGGTCCCAGGACTAGATACAACTGAAAACTCACACCCCAGAAGTGACTCGAACCCATACTCCCAGTGAGCAACGCAACCTGCGTATGTACAGGGGACGCCTTAATACCACTTGACCATCACGGACCAGACAAAAGGAAGTGATAGCCGAGGCTATATGAACCCACTTCCCCGCCGCGCCACTCGGATGGTAATCTTGGGCATTGCATTTTATCAAATCACCTCATTTTTTTGGGCAACACGTGAGGAACACAAATGCAAACAAGCCTGAATGGTCCCCCAGGAGCTAGATACAACTGAAAACTCAACACCCCAGAAGTGACTCGAACCCATACTCCCCAGGAGCAACGCAACTGGCTATGTACAGGGACGCTCTTAAACCACTTGAACCATCACGACCGGACAGCAAGGAAGTGATAGCCGAGGCTTATATGAACCACTTCCCCGCCGGCACGCGGATGGTATGTAATCTTGGGCATAGCATTTTATCAAATCACCTTATTTTTTGGGGCACACTACGTGAGGAAACACAAATGCAAACAAGCCTGAATGGTCCCCAGGACTAGATACAACTGAAAACTCACACCCCAGAAGTGACTGGAACCCATACTCCCAGGAGACAACGCAACTGTGATGTACAGGGACACCTTAAACCACTTGAGCCATCACGACCGACAAAAGGAAGTGATAGCCGAGGCTATATGAACCACTTCCCCGCCGGACACTCTCGGATTGGTAATCTTGGGCCATAGCATTTCTCTAAGAATCACCTCATTTTTTGGGCAACACGTGAGGAACACAAATGCAAACAAGCCTGAATGGTCCCCAGGACTAGATACAACTGAAAACTCACACACCCAGCCAGATGACTCGAACCCATACTACCCAGGAGCAATGCAACTGGTATGTACAGGGACGGCCTTAACCACTTGACCATCACGACCGGACACAAAAGGAAGTGATAGCCGAAGGCTATATGAACCACTTCCCCGCCCCGCCGGCACTCGGATGGTAATCTTGGGCAATAGCGATTTTATCAAATCACCTCATTTTTGGGGCAACACGTGAGGAACACAAATGCAAACAAGGCCTGAATGGTCCCCAGGACTACGATACACACTGATGAGGTGAGGTGATGGTGTTATCACCATCAAATCAAATCACCCCAAAAAATGAGGTGATTTGATAAAATGCTATCGCCCATGATTACCATCCGAATGCCGGCGGGGAAGTGGGTTCATATAGCCTCGGCTATCACTTCCTTTTGTCCGGTCGTGATGGTCAAGTGGTTTAAGGCGTCCCTGTACATACCAGTTGCGTTGCTCCTGGGAGTATGGGTTCAGGTCACTTCTGGGGTGTGAGTTTTCAGTGTATCTAGTCCTGGGGACCATTCAGGCTTGTTTGCATTTGTTGTTCCTCACGTTTTGCCCCAATTAAAATGAGGGTGATTTGTTAAATGCTATGCCCAAGATTACGATCCGAGTGCCGGCGGGGAAGTGGTTCATGTAGCCTCGGCTATCACTTCCTTTTATCCGGTCGTGATGGTCAAGTGGTTTTAAGGCGTCCCTGTACATTACCAGTTGCGTTGCTCATGGGAGTATGGGTTTTGAGGTCATTTCTGGGGTGTGAGTTTTCAGTTGTATCTAGTCCTGGGGACCATTCAGGCTTGTTTGCATTTGTGTTTCCTCACCGTGTTGCCCCCAAAAATTAGGTGATTTGATAAAATGCTATGCCCAAGATTACCATCCAAAGTGCCGGCGGGGGAAGTGGTTCATATAGCCTCGGCATATCACTTCCTTTTGTCCGGTCGTGATGGTCAAGTGGTTTTAAGGCGTCCCTGTACATACCAGTTGCGTTGCTCCTGGGAGTATGGGTTCGAGTCACTTCTGGGGTGTGAGTTTTCAGTTGAATCTAGTCCTGGGAACCATTCAGGTTTGTTTGCTTTGTGTTCCTCACGTGTTGCCCCCAAAAAATGAGGTGATTTGATAAAAATGCTATGCCCAGATTACCATCCGAGTGCCGGCGGGGCGGGGAAGTGGTTCATATATCCTCGGCTATCACTTCCTTATGTCCGGTCGTGATGGTCAAGTGGTTTAAGGCGTCCCTGTACATACCAGTTGCGTTGCTCCTGGGAGTATGGGTTCGAGTCACTTCTGGGGTGTGAGTTTTCAGTTGTATCTAGTCCTGGGACCATTCAGGCTTGTTTGCATTTGTGTTCCTCACGTGTTGCCCCAAAAATGAGGTGATTTGATAAAATGCTATGCCAAGATAACCATCCAGGTGCCGGCGGGGAGTGGTTCTAGCTCAGGCTATCACTTCCTTATGTCCGGTCGTGATGGTCAAGTGGTTTAAGGCGTCCCTGTACATACCAGTTGCGTTGCTCCTGGAGTATGGGTTCGAGTCACTTCTGGGGTGTGAGTTTTCAGTTTGTATCTAGTCCGGGGACCATTCAGGCTTGTTTGCATTTGTGTTTCCTCACGTGTTGCCCCAAAAAATGAGTTGATTTGATAAAATGCTATCCCCAAAGATTAACCATCCGAGTGCCGGCGGGGAATGGTTCATATAGCCTCGGCTATCACTTCCTTATGTCCGGTCGTGATGTCAAGTTTTAAGGCGTCCCTGTACATACCAGTTGCGTTGCTCCTGGGAGTATGGTTTCGAGTCACTCTGGGGTTGAGTTTTCAGTTGTATCTTAGTCCTGGGGACCATTCAGGCTTGTTTGCATTTGTGTTCCTCACGTGTTGCCCCAAAAAATGAGGTGATTTGATAAAATGCTATGCCCAAGATTACCATCCGAGTGCCGGCGGGGAAGTGGTTCATATAGCCTCGGCTATCACTTCCTTATGTCCGGTCGTGATGGTCAAGTGGTTTAAGGCGTCCCTGTACATACCAGTTGCGTTGCTCCTGGGAGTATGGGTTCGAGTCACTTCTGGGGTGTGAGTTTTCAGATATATATATATATATATATATATATATATATATATATATAATATATATATATATATATATATATATATATATATATATATATATATATATATATATATATATATATATATATATATATATATATATATATATATTGGTGTATACTGGCAGCAGGTTTTCTTTTAAACATGTCTCATTGAATATGACTGCATATTCTGTATTTACTATCTTCTGATAGGGCTTCTATCCCTCTAACTATTTTCTTAGCATCAGGGCTTAGCTGAAATAGGAGTTCTCCAAAACTCATTTTCTCAATTTCCGGGTGAAGAAAAGAGGTGAATTACTATAGAATGTATTACACTTATTTATACAATTTGCACAACGTTTTGAACCTCCATGGTTCATTCTCAAGTGAAGAGATTTTACAATTCTGGTTGATTTTATACCCACACTGGGTCAGGTGATAAGACAATAAAGGTGAAAACATAGGGGGATACATAAGGGATAAATGTGGGGTGAAACATAAGAACATAAGAATAGAGGTAACTGCAGAAGGCTTATTGGCCAATACGAGGCAGTTCATATCTACATACAAAGACTAATCCAGTGTAATTGGCCTGTTATGTTGAACATTGTCTTCTGTATTGGCATCGTTATGTTCTGGTCTTGTCCTTACTCTCATGGTGGGTAGAACGTGAGTAGAGAGTTTGAAAGAGTAACTCAGGTATTGGTGAACAACGGATATAGCAACGCGGAAATAAACGCTGCTATAAGAAGACACTTGGACTGTTGGTATAATCCAGAACCTAGAACAGAAACCACAATACCTCCAATAAAATTATATTACAAATCAACCATGCACATTGAACATATAAGAGAGGAAAGAATAATGAAAGAAATAATCCGTAAAGGAGTAAAAAGCACTACTCCTAACCAAAAGATATACCTGATAATATTCTACAAAACCAAGAAGACTTCCGAACTCCTTATCAAAAACAGCCCGAAGCCGACAGAGAACCCTCTACAGCAGTCAAGCGTTGTATACATGTACACTTGCCCCCACGAAGGATGAAACCTTCAATCTAAGTACATAGGTATGACGTCGACCAAGCTGACGAGGCGTTTGACATGCCATCTTCAATCCGGTGCCCCTAGGAATCACATGAGACAAGCCCATGACATCACCCTAACAAGAGAAATGTTGAACAAAAATACATGCATAATAGACAAAACCCAGGATGCAAGAAGATTACAAATTCTTGAAGCAATTCCCATAAGAATAGACCCAGCAAACACAAATCATCTAGGAAACGTTCGTCTATCTCTTCCCATAGGCGTGGGAATGATTTACATTGAGAATGGTGCAGGAGAGCCTTTGAGAAACTTTTAATCCAAAAATCCAAACACAAAGGTTTTATAATAATGGTTTTTCTACAACTATTTTGTTCCTAATGTATTATAAATAGTTTTTACATGTTTAAATATAAAATTTATGGTGTTTTTTGTAAAATTCACTAATAAATTGTGAATGTTTTTTAATGGCTGAATGAAACCTTCACAATCCATTTAGTTATGCTATGATCAGAAAAAAAGTAGTTTTCCAAATTTGGTGGTGGAGGGAAGTGTGGAGTGGTGGAGGGTAGTGTGGGGTGGTGGAGGGTAGTGTGGAGTGATGGAGGGTCGTGTGGGGTGTTGGAGGGTCGTGTGGGGTGTTGGAGGGTCGTGTGGGGTGTTGGAGGGTAGTGTGGGTGTTGGAGGGTCGTGTGGGGTGTTGGAGGGTCGTGTGGGGTGTTGGAGGGTAGTGTGGGGGTGTTGGAGGGTAGTGTGGGGTGTTGGAGGGTAGTGTGGGGTGTTGGAGGGTAGTGTGGGGTGTTGGAGGGTAGTGTTGGGTGGTGGAGGGTAAGGGATGAGGAGGAGGGCTGTTTAGTCAGGACCTTAACGGTCGTCGCGGTGGGTGACCGTGTCCGAACACTCGTGAGAGTTTTCAAATTATGAAACGAAATGTTGT
>WNGS01052320.1:0-12692 GCA_020271785.1 Procambarus virginalis
AAAGTACCATATTGATGGTGTAAAACTAGAAGTTTTGTAATAATGTGGGGTGACGTGGTAGAAGGATCGGATTCTTTGTATCTAAATCAATATCTGCATGAACAGACGTCCTCCACACCTTAATATTATGAGTGTTGGTATCATACCAGATACCTAGAGACTTGGTTAATTTATCTGGAAGATTTTCATATTCACTTCCCTACGTCTCTTGTGTGCACGTTTTATCCAGTAGAGGATAGGATTGGGAAACTTATGCCTGATTCCTTATTTTTAAGCAAGAAGTCAAACACATGTGCTGCTGGTACTTTTAATAACTTACTCAAGTTGGAATAATTGTGAGGATTAACCCTCAAACCGCTAGGGGCCCAAATGGAATTCACACCCACAGGCGCAACAAAAAAAAAAAAAAATCCAAAAAATTCTTTCGTCTTAGAAGTGTTCATTTTGTTCCCTGATCACGGAAAAAAAAAAAAATCGTAGGTGGCATATTTTAGCCGCAATAGGGTAGGGAAGTGTGGCAAAAAAGGGCGTTGGCAGAGCCTTCGCCAGATGAGGTCTACTCCGCCCGAGCTGTCAGACGGCCGTTGCCACAAATATATTATTACCTATTTATTTCAATGTCTCTGATTGATTTTTTCTTAGTTTTTTTGCAGTAATATTATTCCATACAGTGAATTGTAGTATATTTTATTATAAAATGTGTGAACCATCGCTGTACTCAAAATTATGATGTGCATATAAGTGATTCAATTATTATGTTCATAAAACAATAAACAAATAGTTTTGCTGTTGTTACACTATATACACAGGTTATATGTAAGTATCTGCATGTTTTGTTCACCATAACGAACTACTATGTTGGTCTTGTGAGCCAAAAAGCAACGAGGAGTTGTCGCCACACACACCAGCCAGCCCTCGCTGCCACTCCCTCCCTCAACACCACCTCACTCACCTCCCACAATACTGTTTTTGCATTTATTCACTATACACAGACGTTATATATACGTATTTACATGTTTTGTTCACCATAACTGTACATCTAAGCTTGTATGGTGAGTAAAGGCACAAAGACGTAGCTACTCCACAGTCAGCTGATCGGCGGCCTCCCTCAAGGCCAGACGCACTAACATTTCTCCTCCAACAATATTGGTTGTGGTGTTATTACGCTATATACACACATTATATATAAGTATCTACCTGTTTTATTCACCATACCTGTACAAATAAGCTGGTATAGTGCCCAAAGACCATAGTAGCCATCAGTAAACAACATGCCAAGTCGTGCAGACGACGCCACCCCCCTCACCAAAATGGCGGCTCCCAACCTACTCCTCTCGCTGTTATCTCACACTATACACATGTTATATATAAGAATCTACATTTGTGTTCACCATAGCGAACCACTAAGCTGGTATGGTGAGTGCAATCAATAAATGGTGGCTACACACAGTCAGAAAATGACGCCCACAACCCTCCCTTCACAACCTTACTCCTCCCTCCATGGACCACAGCACTAAATATCACCACAATCACGCTGTTATCAGAATCCTGGTCAGTTTTATCACAGTCAGGAGGCTTCAGTAATACTATCACTGCTAAATAATAGCAGTATCATTTATATTTTGGCATTTGTAGGCAATGCTGTGGTCACAAGCTGAACAGCGGTGCTGTGAGCTCGTGCTGTGTGAACCAGCCGTGGTGGCTGGCTCAGTACTGATGCTCTCACACCCAAGAATGTTGGGCTGGATTTTTTTTCTAGGTGGCATCTGGCAACTATTAGTCGTGGCTGTACTATAGCTGCCCCTATCCCAGGCGGGGCGTTCAAATTATAGCGCTAGACACGAAATCTTATATAAATGATGAGCACGGTTTCGGTTTTGTCACCGATATCATTTATATATGATATGCGCGGTTTGAGGGTTAATAGCTGAGATTCAATGAGGTTCTGGGTCTTTCATGGGAGTAGTGATACTGGCCACTATGACTTGTGGTTTCTGTTTGGGCCACTGACCACTAACAAGCCATGAAGGTCCATTAAACCACATCGAAGACTTGATTAGCTGTTTTAATGTTAAACCTCTTGATAAGTAATCTGCAGGATTGTCCTTAGTGCGGACATGTCTGAATTTATATCCAGATAATTCATGAATTTTCCTAACACGATTACTATCGTAGGGAGTTTTATTGTTGTTATTTCTTACCCATTGTAAGACTACCTCATTGTCTGACCACACTACGATTTCACCAAAGTGGATATTATTGAGTGTCTTGGTCAGGCAATGAGCCAATCGTACTCCCACCAGCAATGCAGTTAACTCCATTTGAGGTAAAGATCTCTTCTTGATTGGAGCAACTCTTGCTTTAGATGTGAGTAAAAATGATTGTGCACTATTGACTAAGTAGGCTGCAGCGCCATAAGCTTTGCCAGAGACATCGCAAAAAACATGCAAATTCGTGGGCAAGTTTTGTCCTGAAGCATTACGAGGAAATTTCACCTAATTGATTGAAAATTTCAAACACCTAATTGATTGAAATCCATTGCGAGTATTTGCCATTTATCTTGCAACTCAATTGGCAACGGATCATCCCATCCCATATGTTTCTGCCAGCATTCCTGCATGAGGAGTTTGCCCCTTATTAATATAGGACTAAGTAAGCCTATAGGGTCAAATGGTTGACTGACATACGAGAGTAATTTTTTCATGGTAAGGGATGAATTATTGATTTGTACTGACTTGACATTCATCTCGTCAGTACCTGTGTTCCATTCCACGCCCAGAACTTTTAATTGATTAGGCACCTGATAACCCGGAAATTCTTTCTCGATTATCTGGTTTAATGATTTATTGTTTGAGGCCCATGATTGTAGTGGCATATTGGCTCCTAACAACTCACGGTTAGTCTCATGGTAGATTTCTACCAATTTGAATTTGTCATTAGTAGTTCCCTGGAAATTATCGACATACAAGTTGTCACTGATCTCCGTTTTATAAGGGCTATTTGACTTCTACAAATGCGTATCTAATGTGGCTTGAAGTAGAAACGGGGAAGAAGTCGCTCCGAATAGCACAGAGGCAAACTGGTAGATTATGACAACACTGTCAGGATCCAGTGGGTCCTTAATCCAGAGAAATTTGGTGTAATTACGATCCTCCTCTTGCAAGCCTACTCTAAGGAAAGCTTTACTGATATCAGCAGTATAAGCGAAAACACAGTGCGGAATCGTAATAATACATCATGTAGCCTTTGTGTTAGGCTAGGTCCCGTTTGGAGACATTCATTCAAGGACACGCTGTTTGCCTTCACTTTGGCACTACAGTTGAAGACGATATGTATTGGCGTTGTGACGATAATCTCTTCCCAGAGATTTAGCCTGCTCCTTCTGCTAGAATCACGTTCAACACAATATTCAAGATACGTTATTCAGTGGCTTAAACGTATATATCAAGACAGCCACACGCACCTGCAACTCCCTCCTCCCCCCACTCCTGCACACCTGGTCGACCAGCCAACTGCTACTCCCAGCCAAACTACCGACTTGCGGCCGTCCTGCATTCTCATTGGCCGTACAACAACACACCACTCCAGCTCCACGCCAATCACATTCCTCGCAAGCCAATGTCAGGACCGCCAGCAGTTCTCTAGTCAGAATATATCTAGTGCTCTTGCTGTGAACACCTACTTGACCCACCTTGTGTGATCAAATAGAGGTTGATAGCTTGCGCATATATTCCCAGCACCATTTATCTTTGTATTCCTGTTAACGTAACCAGTTCCCCCCTTTTCAGTTTGTTATATATATTTTTACATGTTTTATTTTTACATTATTTTAAATGCCAAGGAATTGTCTTTATTTTATTTTGTTTTCTAGATTAAGTAAAGTGCATTTTTATATCTTGTGTTTTCGTGTATCTTACCTTACCTTACCACAGATTATCAGACAAGCAGTCACTCTTTTTTTTCCTTTTTTTTATAACTTACATGTATGTGGCCCAGCATTGACATCTGCTATTTGGAAGACTGCCGACCACCATTTCCAACACGTTACCGTCACATATAATTGGGGGCCTGTCCTAGGAGCTTCACTCAGGTATTGGTAATTGTGGTAAGCGTACTTGGCTTTCATTCCCTTGCTTTCAATATTTACATTAATCACGTTTATTATTATATGGTGCTGTGTATATTGTGCATTACGGGAGTAGCATATGGTGAGTGTGAGACAACTTTGGATTACGTGGTGACTGTAGGCCGCAGTCATACTCTTAATTGGTCGTCTCCCCCTTGTGTTATTACCCGTGTTTAACATCTTTTGTCCCTCAGATATTTCTCACATTTTTGACAGATTATCACATAGGTACCCTGGTACTGTGGTCTGTCTCCGGGTCAATAGCACCTAATTTCTGCAATCCGACTCTAGGAGGAAAAAGAGGGCCAAAGATCCTCTAGCACGGACTATTATTGGCGAGTTGGGACCTCGCCGATAGTTCTCGTCACCAGTTGACACTCGCACCCCTACTCGTTGGTCAGAATTGATGGTATTTACTCAAGGTAGGGAATTAGCTTTCTTTCTTTTGAGCACGAAGTTCGCTAATTCTGTAAATACCATATTCAATTTCAGTGGGTACCTTGCTTATGTTCTATAGTGACTCGGCAAGGTATGACTACATTTTTGGACTACCTCATTTCCTTAGGAACCATTTAATGTTTCACTTGTCTTTTGAAACTCGGTTTCAACTAATTAGTAGGATTTTCTTGCCTTTATCCTCCCACAGTGAGTACCAGGTACAAGATTTCCTGCGACCTTAATCATTTACCATCTTGAATTAACTTTAATTATTAATAATTCCACAGGATAGGTAACAGTTGCCACGTTTCCTGTATCTGACATTCACCATATCACCCACAGTATATTCGTGTCTCATTTATTTGCCATTTTTTACAATGTTTCGTATCCACGCTTTCAAGGCAGATCCAGAAAGTGAAATAGGGAACTTACGTCATGCTAAGAGGGTCGAATTGAGAACTCTTGCACATGAGTATCAATTAGAAGTTCCCCCTGACGCCAACAAGTATGCCATACATAATATAATTTTAGATTATCTTTTGGATGAAGGGAAGATAGATTCTGATACTCACGAACAATACACTATTTCAGATAAGCATGATTTGACGGCAATGAAACTCAAAATCGAGCTCGCAAAGCTCGAGAAGGAACAACAGCAAGCCGCCCTACAGCAACAACAGGAAGCAGCTGCAATCAGAGAGCGTGAAGCTAACATCAGAAAGGAAGAACAAGAGCATGAAGCTGCCATTAGAAGGGAAGAGCAAGAACGCGAGCTCCAGTTCAAGAAAGAAGAAATCCGCCTCAAAGAGCGAGAGGCCGCACTGAAGAAAGAAGAAAGTGAAAGAGAGGCCGCACTGAAGAAAGAAGAGGCCGCACTGAAGAAAGAAGAAAGTGAACGTGAGTTGGCCTTATACAAAGAGCGACTCGAGATACAACGTGAACACGACAAACGGCAGGCAGAAACAGTTCTAGAATGTCGTGACCGAGAACTCACGAGGGACGCTGCACACCAAGCTCAACTCCAGCAAGCTGCAGCTAGTCTTCCTCCCAGTTTCAATGTCTCCCATGCAAGTAAGTTAATGCCCCCGTTCATAGAAACGGAGGTTGATGTGTTCTTCACTACTTTTGAGACCCTTGCTAATCAACTTAGTTGGCCTGACGACCAATGGGCTACCCTTCTCCGAGTACATTTAACAGGTAGAGCAGCAGTCACACTCAGCACTTTGGCATCGGAAAACGACTACACCACCCTGAAGCAAGCTGTGTTGGACGCCTACCTTCTCTCCACCGAAAGCTATCGACGAAAGTTCCGTGACTACGTCAAGGCAAGTACCACCACCTTCTTAGAATTTGCTAACACCAAACGGAGATATTTCATGAAATGGCTGGAGGCAGCACATGTCTCTACTTTTCCAGAGCTTGTCAACCTCATACTGGTTGAAGAATTTTTGAGACGTGTACCTCCTCCTGTCCGCCTATACTTAGCAGACAAAGAAGAGACCGATTTGGTGAAGTGCGCGAAGTCAGCTGACACTTACAGCCTCATCCACCGGCTGACACCAGAACCTACCAGTAAGAAGTCTTGGTACAGTTACGAGAAAGCGAGCCCAGATCAAGGTACCTCTCAACTGTACTGCAGGTATTGTCGACTCTATGGACATACCATAGAAAAATGTGGTAAGTCCCAATCTAAAGGTAACATCGAACCTCCTAAGCCCAAACCTACTCACCCTAAGTCCGGTAAGCCTGTAATGAATGTTGGTGTTCATGCTAATGATCTCTCTCTCTTTAGCAAGCATCTATATCCAGGAACTATCACTACCCACGGTTCAGATTCAGAGGGACGTTTTGGACTTAAGATCCTGCGGGACACAGCGGCTCTACAATCGATCGTCTTGAAATCAGCTGTGCCCAACGTCGCCTACACAGGAGAGACTGTATTCATCACTGACCTTACTGCTACTACTCCTTATCCTCTTGCCAGAGTTTACCTAGATTGTCCCTTCGTGACCGGTGAAGTCCAAGTCGCCGTCAGGGAAAAGCCTTTTCCCATGCCTGGAGTGCAACTTCTCCTGGGCAACGACTTGGCAGAAGACCAACAACCGACCAACTTTGATCGTCAAGGACATATCCCAGGTGAGCAACTCTGTGTTGGATAACCCGATTTTTGAGCATGTTCCAGCAAAGGTTCAAGAGAGTGATGAAGGTTCTCCTGTTATGGTGACCACCCGTGCTCAAGCTGCACGACCACAGCCAGCTGACTCTACTGCTACCGCTGTCCCTCAGGACCCTTCGAAACTACCCCCAAATCTGACCGCTTTGGAGTTCCGTAAGTTACAGAGAGATGATCTTACCTTGACACCATTATTCTTTCAGGCTGAGACCCAATCCGACAGTGTTCCTGGGTTCTTTATGGAGAACGAATTACTCTATCGCAGGTATAGACCCAGTAAACTGAAGGATGAGGACGATTGGGCAGACGTTGAACAACTAGTGATTCCTACCAGCCTGCGGCCCACGATTCTACACCTGGCCCACGGAGCATTGTCACACTACGGGTTCAACAAGACTTACCATGGAATTCGACAAGACTACTACTGGCCAGGTATGGTTAACAATGTAAAGAATCATGTCAAACTGTGCCACGTGTGTCAGTTAGCCGGGAAACCGAACGTTTCCATTCCCAGAGCACCACTGATACCCATCCAGGTGCCTGAGGAACCGTTCCACAGACTTATTATTGACTGTGTTGGTCCCTTGCCTCGGACCAGTGCAGGCAACGCCTATATCTTAACTATCCTGTGTCCTACCACCAGATTCCCCATAGCAGTTCCAGTGAAAAACATTACGGCTGCTACAGTGGTGAAGAATTTATTGAAAATCTTCACCCAGTATGGATTTCCGAGGGAGATTCAGAGCGACTGTGGCACCAACTTCACCAGTGATCTCTTCAAACGGACTCTGGAGGAGTTCAACATCAAACAGGTACTGTCCAGCCCCTATCATCCTGCTTCACAGGGTTCTCTCGAGCGTAGTCATCAGACCATCAAGGCACTCTTAAAAAAGTTTTGTAATGAGACCTCAAAGGATTGGGATAGGCAACTTGATCTCATCATGTGTATTTTCAGAAGTCTTCCCAACGAGTCACTAGGAGTATCTCCTTATGAGATGCTCTACGGACGTAAGTGCCGTACACCTCTCAAGGCTTTCAAGGATTCTCTACGTGATGCCACCTTCAGTGAGCATCAGAATGTGCCCCAGTATCTTCAAAACCTCCGACACATTCTAGAGAGGGTCCATTCCTTTGCCAGCAACAACCTACAGAAAGCCCAGGAGAGGATGAAGACTCGTTACGACCAGCACTGCCAAGTAAGGAAGTTTAAACCGGGAGACTTAGTTCTTGCCTATTTCCCTATCCCAGGTTCTCCTTTACAGAACAGGTTCTCAGGACCCTACCGTGTTAAGGAGTGCCGGAACAACTTCAACTACGTTCTCGAGACCCCCGATAGGCGGCGGAAGACCCAGCTGTGCCACATCAATCTGCTCAAGCCCTATCATGGGGTTCCTCCCACTGTGTTAACCAACTTTACCTCATTTACAGGTCCATACAGCCACAGTGAGAACTTCCCTGCTTCTCCTGCCGAAAACACTGACACTGAGACAGCGCTTTCTAATTCGGAAATCCTTACTGACCTTCACAATCATTTTCAGGACGATAATAGTGCTTCACTCATCAAACTCATCAGAGAACATCAGGAGTTGTTTCGAGATGATCCCCAAGAGTGTACTGTGACTCGGAACGACATCCAACTGCTACCTGACACCCAGCCGATTCGCCAACCGTTCTACAGAATCAGCCCTAGCAAAACGGAAGTCATGCGTGCTGAGGTACAGTATCTCTTGGACCATGGACTGGCTACCCCCTGTGAGTCCCCCTGGGCCTCACCATGCATCCTGGTACCCAAACCTCACAGCAAAATCCGTCTTTGCACGGATTATAGGAAATTAAACAGTGTCACCGTGAAGGACGCCTACCCATTAGAACTATAGAACTGTCTGCCTTTATAACCCCGTTCGGGCTTTTCAGGTACAACCGCCTTCCCTTTGGTCTCTGCAATGCCCCGGCCACCTTTCAGAGAGCTGTCAACCGCGTCATCCAGGGCTTGGACAACACCTACGCCTATTTGGATGATATCGTTGTAGCATCCAACACCTGGAGCGAACACCTGCTCCAGCTACAACGATTGTTCTACAAGCTCCTGAAAGCCGGCCTCACCATCAATCTGGGCAAGTCCACCTTCGCGAAAGGTAAAGTGCGGTACCTGGGTCATGTTATAGGGAGTGGCAGCCTGCCTCCGTTAAATATCCACATTCAAGCAATCCAACAGTATCCACAGCCTACTACCAGGAAGCAGCTCCTGCGCTTCCTTGGTCTTGCTTCCTATTACCGTAGGTTCGTGAAGAACTTTAGCACTGTTGCAACCCCCTTAATCACCTTAACCAGTCCCAAGCAACGGTATAATTGGACCAGGGAGCAAACCGTTGCCTTCGAACAACTCAAATTCCTCCTCTGTTCTAATCCTATTCTCGCCTCACCAGATATCAAGAAGCCTTTCATCCTCCATGTCGACGCCAGTGGTACCGGCATCGGAAGTGTCTTAATGCAGCAGCGAGGCGAGGAGGTTCTACCTGTCAGCTACTACAGTTGCAAGTTGAAGCCTCATCAGAAAAACTATAGCACTATAGAGAAGGAACTCCTCTCCATCGTCCTGAGCTTACAACACTTTGCACCATATCTGCACGGTGCTAGGTCCACTACCATCTATTCGGACCACAACCCTCTAAGATTCCTACATCAAGCCCAATTCAATAACCAACGTCTGCTGCGATGGGCTTTGTACCTTCAAGGCTTCAATCTGAAGATCTGTTATATTAAGGGGCCTGATAACATCATCGCTGACGCCCTCTCCAGAGTGCATGAGGTAGAGGCAGCTCCACCTCCCATGAACGTGACTCCACCAGAACCGCAGGCTTCGGGGGAGAGTTGTGACGATAATCTCTTCCCAGAGATTTAGCCTGCTCCTTCTGCTAGAATCACGTTCAACACAATATTCAAGATACGTTATTCAGTGGCTTAAACGTATATATCAAGACAGCCACACGCACCTGCAACTCCCTCCTCTCCCCACTCCTGCACACCTGGTCGACCAGCCAACTGCTACTCCCAGCCAAACTACCGACTTGCGGCCGTCCTGCATTCTCATTGGCCGTACAACAACACACCACTCCAGCTCCACGCCAATCACATTCCTCGCAAGCCAATGTCAGGACTGCCAGCAGTTCTCCAGTCAGAATATATCTAGTGCTCTTGCTGTGAACACCTACTTGACCCACCATGTGTGATCAAATAGAGGTTGATAGCTTGCGCATATATTCCCAGCACCATTTATCTTTGTATTCCTGTTAACGTAACCAGTTCCCCCCTTTTCAGTTTGTTATATATATTTTTACATGTTTTATTTTTACATTATTTTAAATGCCAAGGAATTGTCTTTATTTTATTTTGTTTTCTAGATTAAGTAAAGTGCATTTTTATATCTTGTGTTTTCGTGTATCTTACCTTACCTTACCACAGATTATCAGACAAGCAGTCACTTTTTTTTCCTTTTTTTTTATAACTTGCATGTATGTGGCCCAGCATTGATATCTGCTATTTGGAAGACTGCCGACCACCATTTCCAACACGTTACCGTCACAGCGTTGTCAATGAATCTTTCACCACAGCGTGATGAGGTAAATAGTGACCTGTTTTTCGGTCATCGCTGTCAACAACTTCGATAAATTTACTGTTGAGTTGTTGTTGAAATAATTGATGATACACGTTTAATTTATCTGGCTGTTTCTTCAGCCGTATTAATTGAGACTGTAATTGAGAGGCTGCCATGAAATAATTAACTGGAAGTTGTGGATGATTCAACTTCCATGGCAGTCTCACCTAGTATTGTTTGTCTTTATAGACAACTGTGTCCAGATATTGCTGGTAAGTCCACGTATCATTAGGGCTTGGTTTATCAGGGACAATACCTAAAGTGTCTAAATCCCACAGACGATGTACAGATGGATCAGACTCATTATCTTCAGATATTTCTCTGAAATGTAGGGGTGACTGTTCCAAGCCTAGTCACGCCACTATTGAATTATTAGTTTGTTGGTTGGTTGACACTGGTTTCTGTTGAAAAAACACCAGTCCAGTAAGCAATTAGCCTCCAGCTGATGACAACAAATTCATTCCGTGTTGTCTGGTGCATCCTGTTATGAATTTATAATAATAGTCAGCGCCTATTAGGATACCAACATCTGTGTGGCAGTCAGAATTTATTTTGTGATCTACTAGCCTCATGCGGTTACGTTTGAGATATCTCGCAGTGCGAGCTAGTCCTGTGACCTGCAGGTCTGAAGGAAGTTTATCTACTACTACTGCTTGTATTGACCTAGTGGAAGATCCAAGTCTCACTAACACCTTGACTACTTGGTATTCACGAGGTCCACTATTAGTCAAGAGCCCAGAAATATTCAGTCTTACACTTTTGGCAGGTTTTAATTTCAACTGCTCGACTAATTGTTGTGTGATGAAGGTTTTCTGTGATCCTTGATCAAAGAGGCCTCTAGTGTTAACTCTAGACTTCCTATCAATTAGTTTAAGTTGAGCCGTAGGCAGAGTAGTATTATTGCCTGACTCGGTAGCAAGTACATTTATTTCTTGGTGTACCTTGCAATATTGTACTGTGGTAGAATTCATAGAATCCTCCCTAGGAGTCAGACTGTATAGAAGTTTTTCTACATGAGGCATAATGATGCACACCTTTGTTGCATCTACTGCATAACCGTAGCTGCACTACACATTTACTGGGATCCTGAGAACCCATGCACTTGGTGCATCTGTGTAATTCTTGTAGCCGTTTAATCCTGGTATTCTACATATATGGTATGTCTACATAAATGATCTACCAGTTGGTATATAGAATTATATGAACATGTTTGCTGATGATGCTAAGATAATAGGAAGGATAAGAAACTTAGATGATTGTCATGCCCTTCAAGATGACCTGGAAAAAATAAGTATATGGAGCACCACTTGGCAAATGGAATTTAATGTTAATAAATGCCATGTTATGGAATGTGGAATACGAGAACATAGACCCCACACAACCTATATATTATGTGAGAAATCTTTAAAGAATTCTGATAAAGAAAGAAATCTAGGGGTGGTTCTAGATAGAAAACTATCACCTGAGGACCACATAAAGAATATTGTGCGAGGAGCCTATGCCACGCTTTCTAACTTCAGAATTGCTTTTAAATACATGGATGGCGATATACTAAAGAAATTGTTCACGACTTTTCTTAGGCCAAAGCTAGAATATGCAGTGGTTGTGTGGTGCCCATATCTTAAGAAGCACATCAACAAACTGGAAAAGGTGCAAAGACATGCTACTAAGTGGCTCCCAGAACTGAAGGGCAAGAGCTATGAGGAGAGGTTAGAGGCATTAAATATGCCAAAACTAGAAGACAGAAGAAAAAGAGGTGATATGATCACTACATACAAAATAGTAACAGGAATTGATAAAATCGATAGGGAAGATTTCCTGAGACCTGGAACTAAGAACAAGAGGTCATAGATATAAACTAGCTAAACACAGATGCCGAAGAAATATAAGAAAAGTCACTTTCGCAAACAGAGTATTAGACGGTTGGAACAAGTTAGGGGAGAAGGTGGTGGAGGCCAACACCGTCAGTAGTTTCAAAGCTATATGACAAAGAGTGCTGGGAAGACAGGACACCACGAGCGTAGCTTTCATCCTGTAACTACACTTAGGTAATTACACTTAGGTAATTACTAGAGACTCTACTTCTAGCCTAAAGCTTTGAAGTGAGTCTGGTCGGTTACTTGGTGCATTCAGATCCAGCAACTGGTAATACAGGTTAGCTATACTCAACTCCTTGTTGCAATAGTTCAACTTTAGTAGTTTTATAGCTTCCTCATAATTACTCTCGGTGAGAGCTAGGTTGTTTATGACCTTTTTAGCCTCCCCTTTGAGAAGACTAATCAGGTAAGAGAATTTAGTAA
>WNGS01052321.1:40399-50550 GCA_020271785.1 Procambarus virginalis
TGGTCAATACAGTGTTACTGGTCCCAGACTTGGTCAATACTGTGTACTGGTTCCAGACAGGGTTAGTACTGCCTTCAAGGTTCCCAGACAGGGTCAGTACTGCCTTCTGTTCACAGACAGGATACTATTGTTGGTTACACACAGGTTCAATACTGTCCTCGTGGCTAACAGACATGATCAATACTGCTCTCACTGTTCACAGTCAGGTGAATACTGCTCTTAGTCCTCACAGACGGGGTCAATACTGTCGTCTTGGTTCACCGACGGGGTCAATACTGTCGTCTTGGTTCACCGACGGGGTCAATACTGTCGTCTTGGTTCACCGACGGGTCAATACTGTCCTCTTGGTTCACCGACGGGGTCAATACTGTCCTCTTGGTTCACCGACGGGGTCAATACTGTCCTCTTGGTTCACCGACGGGGTCAATACTGTCCTCTTGGTTCACCGACGGGGTCAATACTCTCCTCTGGTTCACCGACGGGGTCAATACTGTCCTCTTGGTTCACCGACGGGGTCAATACTGTCCTCTTGGTTCACCGACGGGGTCAATACTGTCCTCTTGGTTCACCGACGGGGTCAATACTGTCCTCTTGGTTCACCGACGGGGTCAATACTCTCCTCTTGGTTCACCGACGGGGTCAATACTGTCCTCTTGATTAAAACCTAATAAACCTTAATTAATACATAAGAAAACTTGATTAATACCTAAGGAAATTTATAAATACCTAATAAGCTGGTTTAATACCCAACAAACTTGATTAATAAACTAGACAAAAGTTGATTAATACAAAAGTTGATTAATATACTAGACTAAAGTTGAATAATCCCCAGCCAAACTTGATTAATGCAGTTGACAAAGCTTAAGTAATACCAACGTCAGATCTCTCCAACAGTCAATATTCCACGTATTGACAAAGAGGCCAACGCCTTCCCCACATGTCGGAGCCATCGTCGCCGGGTCAGAGGCGACTCCCTCCCTGTTATTAGCATCAGGACAACACCCTTTCATTTACCGTGGCAATATTGCCGCCCCGCCCGACGTCTGGGAAGTGCAGATTAATAAGCAGTAAACATATCCTCACATATATTTTGTGAGTCTTATTGAAAAAATATTTATATATGATATGAACTTTGTTAGACTTGCAAAGTGTTGGGGGACAGTAACACCGCCAGTGTTGGGTAACAGTAACACCGCCAGTGTTGGGGGACAGTAACACCACCAGTGTTGGGGAACAGTAACACCACCAGTGTTGGGGGACAGTAACACCACCAGTGTTGGGGTACAGTAACACCACCAGTGTTGGGGGACAGTAACACCACCAGTGTTGGGGAACTACACCACCAGTGTTGGGGTACAGTAACACCACCAGTGTTGGGGAACAGTAACACCACCAGTGTTGGGGAACAGTAACACCACCAGTGTTGGGGGACAGTAACACCACCAGTGTTGGGGGACAGTATCACCACCAGTGTTGGGGGACAGTAACACCACCAGTGTTGGGGGACAGTAACACCACCAGTGTTGGGGTACAGTAACACCACCAGTGTTGGGGAACAGTAACACCACCAGTGTTGGGGTACAGTATCACCACCAGTGTTGGGGGACAGTAACACCTCTAGTGTTGGGGTACAGTAACACCACCAGTGTTGGAGAACAGTAACACCACCAGTGTTGGGGAACAGTATCACCACCAGTGTTGGGGTACAGTAACACCACCAGTGTTGGGGTACAGTATCACCACCAGTGTTGGGGTACAGTAACACCACCAGTGTTGGGGTACAGTAACACCACCAGTGTTGGAGAACAGTAACACCACCAGTGTTGGGGAACAGTATCACCACCAGTGTTGGGGTACAGTAACACCACCAGTGTTGGGGTACAGTAACACCACCAGTGTTGGGGAACAGTAACACCACCAGTGTTGGGGTACAGTATCACCACCAGTGTTGGGGGACAGTAACACCACCAGTGTTGGGGTACAGTAACACCACCAGTGTTGGAGAACAGTAACACCACCAGTGTTGGGGAACAGTATCACCACCAGTGTTGGGGGAATAGAAACAGTTTTCGTATTTACGTAAATATATTTTTATTAGATTGTTAGTTGCATCATGTGATTAGTATCTGTAATTATAACGTTCCTATTAATAATATCTTTCAGGACATTTTCCTTCGTTTTGTGAGCCGTCGAAAAGAAGTTCCTGTAAAACAGTTTAATAGGTTACAGTGTGGTGTTGAAAGATATATGTTTATCTTTCATATTGTTTGGTAATATGTTTATTGTTTGTAATGTGTTTATATATATATGTTAACACGATGCACTGAACGGGGTGAGAATAGCTTGAGCTACCTCATACATTTGTGTATATTTTACCTCAATAAACTTATTTCAATTTCAGTGTGGTGTTAGTTGACTCTTCAGAGAAAACTAACCTGTTAACAGTCTTCAAAAACAGGAAGACGGCCAATCTACTCATGAAGAACAGAACTACTCCAGACACCAAACAGAACGACTTGAAAGACACCAACGTCGTCTATGCCTTCACATGCCCACTTGGGGACTGTCAGCCGCAAAGATCTCAATATATAGGCACGACAACAACGTCTCTTTATAGGCGATTAACAATGCATAAACAACAGGGCTCCATCATGACCCATATAATCTCCACACACAACCAGACCATGATCATCGACATCTTAACAAGCAACACAGACATTATCGACAGATACAACGATAAAGGAGGCTCGACATCAGTGAGGCACTACACATCAAAAAGTCAAAACCAGCAATCAACAGCCAATTAACTCATAATTACATTCTACCCACTTCAAGACCCTGAACCAGCACAGAAGCAAGAAGATGGAATGTATACCCATCGTTATATGCCCATTGTATATATCCAATGTATATCAATTGTTTCGTGTTTTGTCTTTTTGTTTCTGGTCACCTCACCCAGAAACAAATATAAGCACGATCTGAGTTAGTAAAAAATGTAATTGAAAATGTGAGGAGTGTTCTTACGAAACGCTTCTAAGCTTCAGACCATAAATAAAAAAGTAGAAATGAACTTTGGAGAGTTAATTTTCAACTACCCCCGATATATGTATATATATATATATATATATATATATATATATATATATTTTAACACGAATTTTCTCAATATTTCTTGTGTTTCTTTTCACTGTTGATGATAATTGAAAAATCAGTTCTCCAAAATTCATTTTTATTTTGTTCACAGTTTCGATCAATTTGTTGACCTTTGCCTTCAATTCGGCTGTAGTGTCCTTCGTTACCCTTTGGAATTTAGTTTGGTCAGAGAGTATGAGGTTCATTTTCGCCAGATATACGTCTTTTTAAGAATGACGTATATTGGCGACTTGTCGCCTCTCCTGACAACTATCTCCTTGTTCTCACGAAGGCTCTTAGCTGCCGCTTTGAGCTCAGGGGTCAGTATGGTGCTTCTGTAGTTGCCTCGAATCTTTCCTCCTTCTGCAATAAGTTCTGCTTGTAAGGTGTCTTTGGTGGTGACCTTCTTTTGTGTCTCGAGGTCGAATATGTCGTCCAACAGGATCTCCAACTCCACTTTCCGAAGTTGAAGATCCAATTGAAGATACAGTTGACGATTTACTATAAAACCAAAAAAACGGCGAACCTACTCATGAGAAACTCTCTAGACACAAAGCAGAACGCTTTAAAAGAGACCAACGTCGTCTATGCCTTCAAATGCCCTCTTGGGGACTGTAAGCCCCAAAGAACTCAGTATATAGGCAAGACAACAACATCTCTTTCCAGGAGATTAACGATGCATAAGCAACAGAGCTCCATTAAGGAACATATAATCTCTTCCCACAACCAGACCATCACCAGAGAAATCTTAGCAAACAACACAGAAATCATTGATAGATACAGCGATAGCAGGCGGCTTGACATCTGCGAGGCACTACACATCAAGAAGTCAACACCAACAATCAACAGCCAATTAATACACAACTATATTCTACCCACTTCAAGACTCCGCACCAATATAGAAGCATCAAGAAACATGAGCCAATAGGCCCTTTGCAGTTACTTCCATCCTTACCTTCAATTTACCCAATTAATTAATACCCAATTAATACCCATTGTTTCGTGTTCTGTCCTGTGTTGAAAGTTTTTGTTCACCTCATCCAAAACTGTTGTACCATATCACCTCACCCAAAATGCAGGTATAAAATGAAAGCTGTTTAAATCAAAGCGTAGTAAGAAATCTGTTTAGTGTTTGCAGGTTATAGTTGTGTGTGTGTAAACTAAAAGTCTTTGAAAATGTAATAAGTTATTACGAAACGCGTTCAAGTGTCGCGTCAGACTAGAAATAAAAATGAATTTTGGAGAATTGATTTTTCAATTACCATCGACAGTGAAAAGAAACATAAGAAATATTGAGAAAATTCGTGTTTGAATTATTAATCTTACTTTTTCGGTCAGATTTAATAATATATATATATATATATATATATATATATATATATATATATATATATATATATATATATATATATATATATATATATATATATATATATTGTGACGATAATCTCTTTCCAGAGATTGAGCCTGCTCTTCCCTACCTTCGTCACGTTCCCAGCTACATTCAAGATACGTTCTACAGTAGCTTAAACGTATGTCAAGGCAGCCACCCGCACCTGCATACCCCCCTCCCCCCTCACACACCTCACCGCCAGCTCCTCGCCGACTGCACTTCACTATCAAACTACCGAGTTGTGGGTCTTCCTGCATTCTCATTGGCTGCTCGACATCACGCCACTTCAGTTCTCCACCACTCACGCACGTCGTCAAGTCAACGTTGAAGCCAGCGCGCTGCACCACCTCAGAATATCTTGTGCTCTTCAGCTGTGAACTCCTAGTTGATTCACCTCGTGTGATCAAATAGCGGTCTATAGCTTGCGCATATATTCCCAGCACCATTTTTGTATATTGACCATTTTATATTTCATTTGTGTTTCATATTGTCCTCCTGTTAACGCAATTCATTTTTATGTTAGTTCTTTTTCACTTGTTATCTATTCACGTTGCTCAGCCACGAATTTGTCTTTATTTAAATTTGTTTTCTAGAGTTATTAAATTTCATTGTTTATTATTTTGTGTTTCGTGTCTCTTCCCTTACCTTACCACAGATTATCAGACAAGCAGTCATTCTTCTTTATTTTTCTTTTTTTTACTTTTTGTTGTTATATGTGGCCTGGCATAGACATCTGCCAGTGGAAGACTGCCGAACACCATACTCCACTACTTTACCGTCACATATAATTGGGGGCCTGTCCTAGGAGTCTCACGTATACTTGGGAGCTTCACTCAGGTATTGGTAATTGTGGTAAGCGTACTTGGCTATATTCCCTTGCTTTCAATACTTTCACTAATCCCTTTATTATTCATATGGTGCTGTGTGTATTGTGCATTACAGGAGTAACATATGGTGAGTGTGAGACAACTTTGGATTACGTGGTGACTGTAGGCCGCAGTCATACTCTTAATTGGTCGTCTCTCCCTCCGTGTTATTACCCGTGCTTAACACCTTTTGTCCCTCAGATATTTCTCATATTTTCGACAGATTATCATATAGGTACCCTGGTACTGTGGTCTGTCTCCGGGTCAATAGCACCTAATTTCTGCAATCTGACTCTAGGAGGATAAAGAGGGCCATAATTCCTCTCGCACGGACTTTTATTGACGAGTTGGGACCTCGGCAATAGTTCTCGTCACCAGTTGACACTCGCACCCCTACTTGTCGGTCAGAATTGATGGTACTTACTTAAGGTAGGGAATTAGCTTTCTTTCTTTTGAGCACAAAGTTCGCTAATTCTGTAAGTACCATATTTAATTTCAGTGGGAAACTTGCTTATGTTCTATAGTGACTTGGCAAGGTATACCTTGATACCTTGAGGATACCTTGAGGTGCTTCCGGGGCTTATCGTCCCCGCGGCCCGGTCATCGACCAGGCCTCCTGGTTGCTGGACTGATCAACCAGGCTGTTCGACGCGGCTGCTCGCAGCCTGACGTATGAGTCACAGCCTGGTTGATCAGGTATCCTTTGGAGGTGCTTATCCAGTTCTCTCTTGAACACTGTGAGGGGTTTGCCAGTTATGTCCCTTATGTGTAGTGGAAGCGTGTTGAACAGTCTCGGGCCTCTGATGTTGATAGAGTTCTCTCTCAGAGTACCAGTTGCACCTCTGCTTTTCAACGGGGGTATTCTGCACATCCTGCCATGTCTTCTGGTCTCATGTGATGTTATTTCTGTGTGCAGGTTTGGGATCAGCCCCTCTAATATTTTCCACGTGTAAATTATTATGTATCTCTCCCGCCTGCGCTCAAGGGAATACAGATTTAGGCTCTTTAGTCGGTCCCAATAGTTTAGATGTTTTACCGAGTGGATTCTAGCAGTAAAGGATCTCTGCACGCTCTCCAGGTCAGCAATTTCACCAGCAGTGAAAGGGGCTGTCATTGTGCAGCAGTACTCCACTCTAGAGAGCACAAGCGTTTTGAAAAGTGTCATCATCGGTATAGCATCTCTAGTGTGAAAAGTTCTTGTTATCCAACCTGTCATTTTTCTTGCAGTTGTGACGGCTACTTTATTGTGTTCTTTAAAGGTAAGGTCTTCCGACATGAGTACACCCAGATCCTTTACATTGCCTTTTCGTTCTATGTTATGATTTGCCTGAGTTTTGTACGTGGTTTCCGTTTTTATATTTTCATTTTTTCCATAGCGCATGAGCTGGAACTTGTCTTCGTTAAACACCATATTATTTTCTGTAGCCCATAGAAAGACCTGATCTACATCTGACTGGAGGTTCGCCGTGTCCTCTATGTTGCCTACTCTCATGAAGATCCTTGTGTCATCTGCAAAGGATGATACAGTGCTATAGGTTGTGTTCTTGTCTATGTCCGATATGAGGATGAGAAAAAGTACTGGAGCAAGCACAGTACCCTAGGTATGCCTACATTTTTGGACTACCTAATTTACTTCGGAACCATTTAGTGTTTCACTTGTTTTTCGAAACTCAGTTTCAACTAATTAGTAGGATTTTCTTGCCTTTATCCTCCCACAGTGAGTACCGGGTACAAGATTTCCTGCGACCTTAATCATTTACCATCTTGAATTAACTTTAATTATTAACAATTCCACAAGGATAGGTAGCAGTTGCCACGTTTTCCTGTTTCTGACCTTCACCATATCACCACAGTATATTCGTGTCTCATTTATTTGCTATTTTCACCATGTTTCGTATGCAAGCTTTCCAGACAGATCCAGAAAGTGAAATAGGGAACTTACGTCATGCTAAGAGGGTCGACTTGTTAACTCTTGCACATGAGTATCACCTAGAAGTTCCCCATGGAGCCAACAGGTATGAAGTACATAACCTAGTATTGGATCACCTTGTGGAAGAAGGTATTATAGACTCTGATACTCACGAACAGTACACTATTTCAGATAAGCATGACTTGACGGCAATGAAACTCAAAATCGAGCTCGCAAAGCTCGAGAAGGAACAACTGCAAGCAGCCTTACAGCAACAACAGGAAGCAGCTGCAATCAGGGAGCGTGAGGTGGCCCTCAAGGAACGAGAAGCCGCATTGCTTAAGGAACAACAAGATCGAGAAATCCGCCTCAAAGAGCGAGAGGCCGCACTGAGAAAAGAAGAGAGTGAAAGGGAGGCCCTACTCCTCAAAGGACAGCAAGAAACGTGAGTTGGCCTTATTCAAAGAGCGTGAAAGAGTACAACTTGAAACAAGACGACAACAACTAGAGATGCAACGCGAACACGACAAATGGCAAGCGGAAGCGGCTCTAGATGTCGTGAAAGAGAACTCACGATGGACACTACACACCAAGCTCAACTCACCACAAGCTGCAGCTAGTCTTCCTCCAAGTTTCAATATCTCCCATGCAAGTAAGTTAATGCCACCGTTCATAGAAACGGAGGTTGATGTTTTTTTCACGACTTTGAGACCCTTGCTAATCAACTTAGTTGGCCTGACGACCAATGGGCTACCCTTCTCCGAGTACATCTAACAGGTAGAGCAGCAGTCACACTCAGCACTTTGGCATCTGAAAACGACTACACAACCCTGAAGCAAGCTGTGTTGGACGCCTACCTTCTCTCCACCGAAAGCTACCGACGAAAGTTCCGTGACTACGTAAAGGCAAGTACCACCACCTTCTTAGAATTTGCTAACACCAAACGGAGATATTATGAAATGGCTGGAGGCAGCACATGTCTCTACTTTCCAGAGCTCGTCAACCTCATGCTGGTTGAAGAATTCTTGAGGCGTGTACCTCCTCCTGTCCGCCTATACTTAGCAGAAAGGAAGAGACCGATTTGGTGAAATGCGCGAAGTCAGCTGACACTTACAGCCTCATCCACCGGCTGACACCAGAACAACCTACCAGTAAGAAGTCTTGGTACAGTTACGAGAAAGTGAGCCCAGATCAAGGTACCTCTCAACTGTACTGTAGGTATTGTCGACTCTATGGACATACCATAGAAAAATGTGGTAAGTCCCAATCTAAAGGTAACACAGAATACACTAAGCCCAAACCTACCCCCCTAAGTCCGGTAAGCCTGTAATGAATGTTGGTGTTCATGTTAATGATCTCTCTCTCTTAGCAAGCATCTGTATCCAGGAACTATCACTACCAACGGTTCAGATTCTGAGGGACGTTTTGGACTTAAGATCTTGAGGGACACAGCGGCTCTTCAATCGATCGTCTTGAAATCAGCTGTGCCAACGTCGCCTACACAGGAGAGACTGTATTCATCACTGACCTTACTGCTACTACTCCTTATCTCTCGCCAGAGTCCACCTGGATTGTCCCTTCGTGACCGGTGAAGTCCAAGTCGCCGTCAGGAAAAAGCTTTTTCCATGCCTGGAGTGCAACTTCTCCTGGGCAACGACTTGGCAGAAGACCTGCAACCGACCAACCTGATCGTCAAGGACAAACCCCAGGTGGGTAACTCTGTTGGATAATCCGATTTTTAAGCATGTTCCAGCAAAGGTTCAAGAGAGTGATGAAGTTTCTCCTCCTGTTATGGGACCACCCGTGCTCAAGCTGCACGACCACAGCCAGCTGACTCTACTGCTACCGCTGTCCCTCAAGACCCTTCGAAACTACCCCCTAATCTGACCGCTTTGGAGTTCCGTAAGTTACAGAGGGAAGATCTTACCTTGACACCATTATTCTTTCAGGCTGAGACTCAATCCGACAGTATTCCTGGGTTCTTCTTGGAGAACGAGTTACTCTATCGCAGATACAGACCCAGTAAACTGAAGGAGGAGGACGATTGGCAAACGTTGAACAACTAGTGATTCCTACCAGCCTGCGGCCCACGATTCAACACCTGGCCCACGGAGCACTATCACACTACGGGTTGAACAAGACTTACCATGGGATTCGTCAAGATACTACTGGCCAGGTATGGTTAATGATGTCAAGCAACATGTCAAACATGCCACGTGTGTCAGATGGCAGGTAAACCGAACGTTTCTATCCCAGAGCGCCACTGACACCCATCCAGGTGCCTGAGGAACCTTTCCACAGACTTATTATTGACTGTGTTGGTCCTTGCCTCGGACCAGTTCCGGCAACGCCTATATCTTAACATCCTGTGTCCTACACCAGATTCCGATAGCAGTTCCAGTGAAAAACATTACGGCTGCTACAGTGTGTGAAGAATTTATTAAAGATCTTCACCCAGTATGGATTCCGAGGGAGATCAGAGCGACTGTGGCACCAACTTCACCAGTGATCTCTTCAAACGGACTCTGGAGGAGTTCAACATCAAACAGGTACTGTCCAGCCCCTATCATCCTGCTTCACAGGGTTCTCTGAACGTAGTCATCAGACTATCAAGGCACTCTTAAAAAGTTTTGTAATGAGACCTCAAAGGATGGGATAGGCAATTGATCTCATCATGTGTATTTTCAGAAGTCTTCCAACGAGTCACTAGAGAGTATCTCCTTATGAGATGCTCTACGGACGTAAGTGCCGTACACCTCTCAAGGCTTTCAAGGGATTCTCTACGTGATGCCACCTTCAGTGAGCATCAGAATGTGCCCCAGTTTTTCCAAAACCTCCGACACATTCTAAG
>WNGS01052343.1:0-12709 GCA_020271785.1 Procambarus virginalis
AAATCTTAGAGCCTATTTCAGACTTGAGCATCCTAGTTCACTTCTAGAGCTTTGGATGGGATGTGTGTCATTAAATTACTAAAATCCATACAGTCGAAGAGAGGAGACTTATTCAACTCTTCAAACACAATCCTGACAGTCAAGTTTATGATGAAAGAGTCTGTGTCTGTATATAACAGACTCCGCTTTATCGCCGTACGCAGGTTTGACAACATCATACCAGAACTCATAGAGACGCCTCTTAGCAATTTGAAGTATATGATAACCCAGATACGTAGGTGTGTTGACTAGGAGAGACTTCTGCTTGATAGTACATATCACACGATCCTTACTTAATAAAAGACTCCGCTTGAAGAATGGGTTTCGAGCATGTTTCAGGAAATGTCTACGATCTGTGACCAAATAGTGTTTGTTCCCATATTTAGATACATCTGTGAGACTCTTTCCATATATAGAGTTTGATACGAGTTTGAAAGCCTTTTTTTTTATCGCGCATTTGGTACTGGCCCGTTCACGAACATTGGTTTCAATGAAGTCTTTAAGGTAGGTCTCCTGCTCGAATTCGTAGATGTCGTGAACTTTAGCTACTTCTAATCCAATGCGCATGAGTAACTGTAACAAGTCCAAACTAACCAGGTAATCTTTCTGAGGAAGGTGAGAAGCAATTAATTTAGTGTTGTTTTTGGGCAGACCGCGACTTTCTTCTGTAAGAATATTCTTACTGTAAGGTGAAATGTGATCCTCAGTAATGCAAGTATGTGAAAGAACTAAGGGCAGTTCATCTGTATACCTAGCTACCTCCGGTCGGACCTGCAGTGTATCACACAACACCCAATATCCCTTGGACCCGTCACATGGGATATTCTCCAAGCCTCGCTCTAGCAGCACGTCACGCTCATTGTGTGTCAGTTTCCGAATCCCGCCACGAGGGAGCAGTTCAGTCATACACGCCCCGTAAAGACTGTTAAAATCGAGGTAAATGATGTAGCTACTATCTTCCCCTAGATCTATGCCTGTATGTTGGTTCTCCACATTCGTGTACTGTCTCGTTACACTGGTGAACCCACCTCGGAGATTCCGACGAAGTAAATCATATAACAATGGGTCAGACACAACATCAAGTTCAACTTTCGATTTAAGCAAGAATGCATCCCAAGCAAATGAGGGTAAAGAAATGTAGTGGGAAATGTCTAATTTGTAGAGAGCAAGCATGGTATCTCGCCAGACTGTGAACACATCAGCTAGCAAACCTGTGTCCACTTTGAGGTAAAGGAGCAGATACTCCCCTATGTTGCGACATTTAGCTAAATCAAAAATTTCTAAGGCTTGTTTATAATCTTTTTCTGATAACTCTTCGTCTTTTAGTGTATTGTAAAACTTATCGCGAGAAGGAAGGTGTGGTTCATCTAACACAGACATAGAGGATAAATAATCATAGCAGAATGATTGTTTACCGTTCAGCAGTTTTGGGATGGCAGCTTTATTTACCCCTTTTAACATAGCCAAAGTGAATGTGGTAGGTTTCCCACTATCAATATGATCCTTGGCTATTCTTCCTAGCGAGCCGTTGAGAAGGCTAAACTATCCAAAAATCTTAAGTTGTTCACATCAACTTTCATAAATTTAAATCCATCCCTGGCTAATATATCTATTTCACTTCCTGGTCTATCTTTCATCTCGTTTAGGATTACTCCTAAATCATAGGAAGCGTTGTGGGAAAAAGTGTATAGGAACTTGTATGAATTTATACACTGCAAATTGCATCTATCACAGTAAGCCGCTTGATAATTGTGGAATCTTACTGTGTGGTCGTGATGTCGGACTTTGATTACATCTTCCCCGTTAAAAGGTATATCACAGAGTTCACAGGCTGTTTTTGTCTCAAATATCGCCTGCTGTTGCTGTGACATGTGAAGACCATAGGATACTAACCCCTTCTTGATTCTAGCCCATGAAGCTTCTAGCGTGGTTACAAAGTGATTGATCGCATCTTTACCCAAATAAGTGTCATTCTCAGCAATATTCATCTGTCTGTCAATGATGATGTACGCATACGCCACTGCGCTCTGACGTGATTCGATCATCCCCTTAGGGTTCGAGCGGTCTAACATACACTCAAAGTCATAAAAGCACATGTGACTAGGACCATAGCCCCGTCCGTAGTTACGGAAAGTAATCTTCCTCTCTGGTGGGTAGAATTTGAGAGTTTGATGTACTTTGCATGTACTTTCATGACTCTGCATGCGATCTGGTGGGAGTGATATCAAACAACAGTGGCAAAAGCCATGATGAGTCGGATGCGATCTGGATTGCTACGCATATTACGTACATATTGGTTGAAATCCTTAATTAGCACTAAGTGTTGAGCTTCCAACATCAGCAATGGTATGACATCTGTATATCCACCTCTTCCCTTCCTAGCTAGTGTAATGTAGTGTCGTTGTTGTCTAGCATTTTCATCTCTTTCTAGTGAATAGATGAATATACTGACTTTATTAATTTTCTCCACCTTGTAAATATCCTCGAATGTTACTGCAGAATTAACATCAGCCGGCCAATTAATGTGTCTGAGACACAAACTAGCATTCACAGATCTATCGCGAATATTATTTAGTGGCATCCCTTTAGCTAAACATTTATAAGCAGCAATGCATTGCATAAGGCAAATATCAGCCTCTCCCTCTGGATTGAAAACCAATTTTTTCCCACGCAAGCCTTCCGGATAGTCTACATGCGAGCCTAATCTTATCGGATGTTCAATCTGACCACAGTTGATGTAAAACCCGGTGAGCCGCTCAACCAAGACATTGGAGCCCTCCCTCTCTTCAAGGTATTGGGATATTTTCTCCGTCAATTCGTCAGCCCAAAAATCAATAAGCGTAACTACTTCCTCTCGAGTTATTGTTTGCGTTTCACCTCGTATGGGAACCCATCGTTATTTATAGGATCCAAAAGATCCTCCTCCTCCTCACCGTCTTGTTGTACATTTAAATTCCGAACAATTAGAGTGATGTCTGGGTAAATAAGGAGTGAAGGATGTTGTGGGGAGAAAAGAGAACGAATCTCATTTATGAAATATTCCCTATATGTTCTCAGATAGAGTCCGGGGGAGGTGTTAACATGCTCTGGTATGGAGAAAGAAAGCCGAACATACCCACCGTTATAATTATCAATTCGATCCAGTAGCTGAATTTCTAGGGCAGGTGGGGGAGAGGGGGAGAGCGGTGGTGGTGGAGGTGATGGGAGAGGACTTGGGGGGGTGGGGGGTGGTGATAGACCCCCTCCGAAATGAATGGATGAGACTGCGCCATCAGCTACTACGCCTGACGGTGGTAACCAGTCAGAATTGACAGATGGTGACGAGTCAAGGTCTGCTGAGCTGTCGTCGTCTGAGTCAAGGTTAATCTCATGGACTGTGATGTTGTTAACGGTAGTGTTCTCACCACCGCTGCTGCTGCTGCTGCTGCTGCTGCAGCTGTCGCTGATGACCGAGCTGCTGCTGGTGCTAGATCGTGGTATGGGGCTGGGGGGTGAAGGGGAGATTGAGTGAGTACGTGAAGGACCCCTCACCCCCTGTGAGCAGAGGGGAGCGAGCCGGATGTAGGTAATGTCCGCTCAGCTGTGCTGTCACTCTCATTGTCGCTCTCAGCACTGCTTGATGCCAAATCTATGCAGAGCGGGGCGGCATCTGTAAAAAAAAGAAAAACATATTATCTCTAGAAAGAATGAAAAGCACGCACACACACACACACACACACACACACACACACACACACACACACACACACACACACACACACACACACACACACACATATATATATATATATATATATATATATATATATATATATATATGTGGTGGGAATAGACTAGTGGGAATTCATATGATTAGGAAATAGACTGAAATAAGACAGCAATAACTTACTTATGTCCTGGTGAAGGGGTTGAGCAGGTGTGTTAACTGGGCGTGATAATGTCTCATAGCCCTCCATCTGATGGCGTGAGTGACCTTGTTGAAGGGAGTGGGGATGTCCGCGAGTGACATCAGCTCTCCTTAGCTCAGTGTGGGACGGGTGGGATACCGACTCGATGACGTCTGTCTGTTCCCTCCGTCGATTGAGGTACGGATTATAACCTGAAATGGAACAAAAATGGTATTCAACATGGGTGAATGAGGAAAATATGTTTATTATGCATGAGTGTTTGCTTGCAAGTGGATTATGATGATGAAAATGTAATACAGGTATGAGAAGTTTATATGATCCTTACGTTTATGAGAAGTTTCATTCCGACGAGGACCTCCTCGAGGGGCTGGTGTGCAGTAAGGGCACTTCACGGTTTTGTAAACTGAAATTGAAAAAGAACATATTTAACTGTGTGGAATGTAATAACCCCGAATGAGTAATTATTCTCACACAATAAGAGATAATAGTTTGCACTCGCGATATTTCACCTGTGGATGCAATAAAATGAACTGTGTAATAAGAATAACACTCACGGTTATCACAGAAAATCTGTTGACAGCGCTTGCATTTGATGTCGTAATGACCTAGGGGCGGTTTATTGCACATTGTGCACTGAAGACGACATACTTGGTTTGGTGATGGAATATATAACACACCACATTTCATGCAAGCTGTTAAGGTTCGTCTTTCCATGATGCGGAGCTCTATGGTGCGTGTGTAGCGAATGAAGGCTCACAGTGAACTAACAGCGCGTTTGTGTGTGAGGGGAGGTAGACGAGCCGGTCAAATGAGAACTGATTGATGGTTGACAGGTGATGCCCTGCTGGGGTGAGCATCGAAAAGCACTTAAGGTTAATGGTTCACTTCCTGCTGCCACTCCCATCTCCTCCTACCCTTCTGTCTGTCTGTCTGTCTGTCTGTCTGTCTGTCTGTCTGTCTGTCTGTCTGTCTGTCTGTCTGTCTGTCTGTCGGTCTGTCTGTCTGTCTGTCTGTCTGTCGGTCTGTCTACCTCTTTCTTTCTCTCCTACCCTCCTGGCACTTCAACTCTCTCAAGTGCTACCTAAACGGAAGCTGACAAAACCACAAACCACAAAATGGCTCTAAACACTCTCACACCGAGGGGGGGAACTCCCCTCACTCTCCCTCAGACTCCCTATCCTCTCCCTCCCTCACCCCTGTCCCTCCCCTACCCCAACAACATATGTTGGGTCATCTAGAACACTCACCACATACTCTAGGCGCATAGCAATACATAGTCTTTAATCATAAACTATTATCTACACACAGGATTAAGTCTACGGAAAACAAACATACATATTCATTTACTCTTAACAACATATCCACATACCTCTTACTTTAGCACATACCACATAGCCCTACATACTCCCCTACCCTCCAAACAACATGACCCCAATCTTCCCTGACCACATACCCAAACACCGGACGCTCACACGCGTCCGACACGCCCCAACTTCCGGGAAAATCTCCGCGCGGTGCTCTAGTCGCTAGGGGGTTTCACCTGGCAGATGGTGTGCGGTGCTCTAGTCGCTGGGGGTTCCCCTGGCCAGATGGCGCGCGGTGCTCTAGTCCTCATTTACACTACTGTTGTATACCCCGTTCATACCCCGTTCTTACCCTGTTCTGGCTTGTGTTGAAAATTTGTTTTCACCTCTCCCTATACTACTGTAACATGTCACTTCACCCAAATGCAGGTTGCAGGTATATAAATCGAATATATATATATATATATATATATATATATATATATATATATATATATATATATATATATATATATATATATTGTGACGATAATCTCTTATCAGAGATTTAGCCTGCCATTTCTGCGAATCACTCCTGTCCTCATCAACATACAAGATACGTTTTGTAGTGGCTAAACGTATTATAAGCTCGCCACACGTACCAGCAACTCCCTCCTTCCCCCCCACTGCTGCACCTGGTCGACGCGCCGAACCCTGCAACGGCCTAACTAGCGACTGCGACCATCCAGCTTCCTCATTGGCCGCCAACCAACACTCCACTCCGGCTCCCCGCCAATCACAAGACCTCACCAGTTATTGTTGGAGTCCCTTACGTTTCTGCCAGCCAGAATATTGTGTGCTCGCAAGCTGTGAACTCCTAAGTGACTCACTCTGTGTGGTCAAGTAGAGGTTCATAGTTAGTGCATATATTCCAGCATTCATATTTTACTTACTTTTGTATATCAATTCTCCTCCCCATTAACGTAATCTATTTTCATGTTTATATTGTTTATTGTTTTTGCCAGTAAGCCAAGTTTTTGCATTTATTTCAATTTGTGTTTTCTTATTGTTATTAAAATCCATATTTTTTATTATTGCTTTTCGTCTTTACAACCTTACCACAGATTACCAAATCACGCAGTCATTCTTTTTTTTCTCTTTTTTTTCCTTTTCTTTTTTTTATATATTATATGTGGCCCAGCAATGACAACTGCTAGTTGGAAGACTGCCGACCACCATTTCCAACTCGTTACCGTCACATATAAATGGGGGCCTGTCCACGGAGTCACTATAAATGGGGGCCTGTCCACGGAGCCACTATTAAATGGAGTTCTGTCCACGGAGTCACTATTAAATAGAGATCTGTCCACGGAGCTTCACTCAGGTTTGGTAATTGTGGTAAGCGCACTTGGCTCTTATTTCCCTTGCTTCCATTATTCACATTAATCATTCTTTATTTTATATGGTGCTGTGTATATTGTACATTACGGGAATAGCATATGGTGAGAGTGAGACAACTTTGGATTACGTGGTGACTGTAGGCCGCAGTCATACTCTTAATTGGTCGTCTCCCCCTTCCGTGTTATCCTCCGTGTTTAACATCTTTGTCCCCCAATATTTCTCACTTTTTGACAGATTATCACATAGGTACCCTGGTACTGTGGTCTGTCTCCGGGTCAATAGCACCCAAGTCCTGCAATCCGACTCTAGGAGGAAAAAGAGGGCTTTAGATCCTCTAGCACGAACTATTATTGGCGAATTGGGACCTCGCCGATAGTTCTCGTCACCAGTTGACACTCGCACCCCTACTCGTCGGTCAGACTGATGGTATTTACTTAAGGTAGGGAATTGGCGTTCTTTCTTTTGAGCACAAAAGTTCGCTAATTCTGTAAATACCATATTCAATTTCAGTGGGTACCATTGCTTATGTTCTATAGTGACTTGGCAAGGTATGACTACATTTTTTGGACTACCTCATTTATTTTGAAGCCATTTAGTGTTTCACTTGTATTTTAAAATTAGTTTTCACTAATTAGTAGGATTTTCTTGCCTTTATCCTCCCATAGTGAGTACCAGGTACAAGATTTCCTGCGACCTTATTCATTTACCATCTTGAATTTACTTTAATTATTAATAATTCCCCACAGGATAGGTATCAGTTGCCACGTTTCCTGTTTCTGACACTCGCCACATTCTCACTATATTCATCTCCTTTGTTTTGCTATATTTTCACCATGTTCCGCTTACAAGTTTTCAAAGCAGATCCAGAAAGTGAAATAGGGACCTTACGTCACGCTAAGAGGGTCGATTTGTTAACTCTTGCACATGAGTATCACTTAGAAGTTCCTGATGGAGCCAACAAATTTGCCATTAATAATATGATACTGGATCACCTTGCTGATGAAGGTATTATAGATTCTTCTACCCATGAACAGCACATTATTTCAGATAAAGATGACTTGAGAGCGATAAAGCTCAAATTGGAACTTGCCAAGATCGAGCTACAGCAACAACAAGAAGCAGCTGCAAGCAGAGAGCGTGAAGCTGCAATCAGAGAGCGTGAAGCTGCCCTCAGAAAGGAAGAAGCTGCCCTGAGGAAGGAAGAAAGTGAAAGGGAGGCCCTACTCCTCAAAGGACAGCAAGAACGTGAGTTGGCCTTATACAAACAGCGACTCGAGATACAACGCGAACACGACCAACGACAGGCAGAAGCAGCTCTAAACTGTCGTGACCGAGAACTCACGAGGGACGCTGCACACCAAGCTCAACTCCAACAAGCGGCAGCTAGTCTTCCTCCCAGTTTCAATATCTCCCATGCAAGTAAGTTAATGCCCCCGTTCCTCGAAACGGAGGTTGATGTGTTCTTTACCACTTTTGAGACCCTTGCTGTTCAACTTAATTGGCCTGACGACCAATGGGCTACCCTTCTCAGAGTACATTTAACAGGTAGAGCAGCAGTCACACTCAGCACTTTGGCTTCGGAAAACGACTACACCACCCTGAAACAAGCTGTGTTGGACGCCTACCTTCTCTCCACCGAAAGCTATCGACGAAAGTTTCGTGACTACGTCAAGGCAAGTACCACCACCTTCTTAGAATTTGCTAACACCAAACGAAGATATTTCATGAAATGGCTGGAGGCAGCACATGTCTCTACTTTTTCAGAACTTGTCAACCTCATACTGGTTGAAGAATTTTTGAGACGTGTACCTCCTCCTGTCCGCCTATACTTAGCAGACAAGGAAGAGACGGAATTAGTGAAGTGTGCGAAGTCAGCTGACACTTACAGCCTCATCCACCGGCTGACTCCAGATCCTACCAGAAAGTCTTGGTACAGTTACGAGAAAGCGAGCCCAGATCAAGGTACCTCTCAACTGTACTGCAGGTATTGTAGATTATATGGACACTCCATTGACAAATGTAGTAAGTCCCAATCTAAAGGTAATGTCGAACCCCCTAAGTCTAAAACTACTCACCCTAAGTCCGGTAAGCCTGTAATGAATGTTGGTGTTCATGCTAATGATCTCTCTCTCTTTACCAAGCATCTCTATCCAGGAACTATCTCTACCCGTGGTTCAGATTCAGAGGGACGTTTCGGACTTAAGATCCTAAGGGACACAGCGGCTCTACAATCGATCGTTTTGAAATCGGCTGTGCCCAACGTCGCCTACACAGGAGAGACTGTGTTCATCACTGACCTTACTGCTACAACTCCTTATCCACTTGCCCGAGTTTACCTGGATTGTCCCTTCGTGACCGGTGAAGTCCAAGTCGCCGTCAGGGAAAAGCCTTTTCCCATGCCTGGAGTGCAACTTCTCCTGGGCAACGACTTGGCAGAAGACCAACAACCAAACAACCTGATCATCAAGGACATATCCAAGGTAAGCAACTCTGTGGTGGATAACCCGATTTTTGAACATTTCCCAGTAAAGGTTCAAGAGAGTGATGAAGGTTCTCCTCCTGTTATGGTGACCACCCGTGCTCAAGCTGCACGTCCACAGCCAGCCGACTCTACTGCTACCGCTGTCCCTCAGGACCCTTCGAAACTACCCCCTAACCTGACCACGGTGGAGTTCCGTAAGTTACAGAGAGATGATCTTACATTGACACCATTATTCTTTCAGGCTGAAACCCAATCCGACAGTGTTCCTGGGTTCTTTATGGAGAACGAAATACTCTATCGCAGGTATAGACCCAGTAAACTGAAGGACGAGGACGATTGGGCAAATGTTGAACAACTAGTGATTCCCACCAGCCTGCGGCCCACGATTCTACACCTGGCCCACGGCGCTTTGTCACACTATGGGTTCAACAAGACTTACCATGGAATTCGACAAGACTACTACTGGCCAGGTATGGTAAACGACGTCAAATCTCATGTCAAATTATGCCACGTGTGTCAGTTAGCCGGGAAACCGAACGTTTCCATTCCCAGAGCACCCCTGATACCCATCCAGGTGCCTGAGGAACCGTTCCACAAGCTCATTATCGACTGCGTTGGTCCTTTGCCTCGGACCAGTGCAGGCAACTCATATATCTTAACCATCCTGTGTCCTACCACCAGATTTCCGATAGCAGTTCCAGTAAAAAATATTACAGCTGCTACAGTGGTGAAGAATCTACTGAAAATCTTCACCCAGTATGGATTTCCGAGGGAGATTCAGAGCGACTGTGGTACCAACTTCACCAGTGATCTCTTCAAACGGACTCTGGAGGAGTTCAACATCAAACAGGTACTGTCCAGCCCCTATCATCCTGCTTCACAGGGTTCTCTCGAGCGTAGTCATCAAACCATCAAGGCACTCTTAAAAAAGTTCTGTAATGAGACCTCAAAGGATTGGGATAGGCAAATTGATCTAATTATGTGTATTTTCAGAAGTCTTCCCAACGAGTCACTAGGAGTATCTCCTTATGAGATGCTCTACGGACGTAAGTGCCGTACACCTCTCAAGGCTTTCAAGGATTCTCTACGTGATGACACCTTCAGTGAGCATCAGAGTGTGCCCCAGTATCTCCAAAATCTCCGACACATTCTAGAGAGGGTCCATTCCTTTGCTAGCAACAACCTACAGAAAGCCCAGGAGAGGATGAAGACTCGTTACGACCGGCACTGTAAAGTAAGGAAGTTTACACCAGGAGACTTAGTGCTTGCCTATTTCCCTATCCCAGGTTCTCCTTTACAGAACAGGTTCTCAGGACCCTACCGTGTTAAGGAGTGCCGGAACAACTTCAACTACGTTCTCGAGACACCCGATAGGCGGCGGAAGACCCAGCTGTGCCACATTAATTTACTCAAGCCCTACCATGGGGTTCCTCCCACTGTGTTAACCAATTTCACCTCATTTACAGGTCCATACAGCCACAGTGAGACCTTCCCTGCTTCTCCTTCCGAGAGCACTGACACTGAGCCAGCGCTCTCTAACTCGGAAATCCTTACTAACCTTCAACATCATTTTCAGGACGATAATAGTGCTCCACTAATCAAACTCGTCAGAGAATATCAAGAGTTGTTTCGAGATGACCCCCAAGAGTGTACTGTGACTCGGCACGACATCCAACTGCTACCTGACACCCAGCCGATTCGCCAACCATTCTACCGAATCAGCCCGAGCAAAACGGAAGTCATGCGGGCTGAGGTACAGTATCTCTTGGACCATGGACTGGCTACCCCTGTGAGTCCCCCTGGGCCTCACCATGCATCCTGGTACCCAAACCTCACGGCAAAATCCGTCTGTGTACGGATTATAGGAAGTTGAACCAGGTCACAGTGAAGGACGCCTACCCAATACCCAGAGTAGACGACATTTTGGATGCCATTGGTAATGCCCGCTACCTGTCTCAGGTAGACCTACTAAAGGGCTACTACCAGGTGAGTTTAACGGAGCGAGCTAAGGTACTGTCCGCCTTTATAACCCCCTTTGGTCTCTACAGGTACCATCGCCTTCCCTTTGGACTCTGCAATGCCCCAGCCACCTTTCAGAGAGCTGTCAACCGCGTCATCCAGGGCTTGGAAAACACCTATGCCTATCTGGACGACATTGTGATAGCATCCAACACCTGGAGCGAACACCTGCTCCAGCTACAACGATTGTTCTACAAGCTCCTGAAAGCCGGCCTCACCATCAATTTGGGCAAGTCCACCTTCGCGAAAGGTAAAGTGCGGTACCTGGGTCATGTTATAGGGAGTGGCAACCTGGCTCCGTTAAACATTCACATTCGAGCAATCCAACAGTATCCACAGCCTACTACCAGGAAGCAGCTCCTGCGCTTCCTTGGTCTTGCTTCCTATTACCGTAGGTTTGTGAAGAATTTTAGCACTGTTGCAACCCCATTAATCACCTTAACCAGTCCCAAGCAACGGTATAATTGGACCAGAGAGCAAACCGTTGCATTCGAACAACTCAAATTCCTCCTCTGTTCTAATCCCATTCTCGCCTCACCAGATATCAAGAAGCCTTTCATCCTCCATGTCGACGCCAGTGGTACCGGCATCGGAAGTGTCTTAATGCAGCAGCGAGGCGAGGAGGTTCTACCTGTCAGCTACTACAGTTACAAGTTGAAGCCTCATCAGAAGAACTACAGTACTATAGAGAAGGAACTCCTGTCCATCGTCCTGAGCTTACAACACTTTGCACCATATCTGCACGGTGCTAGGTCCACTACCATCTATTCGGACCACAACCCTCTGAGATTTTTACATCAAGCCCAATTTAATAACCAACGTCTGCTGCGATGGGCTTTATATCTTCAAGGCTTCAACTTAAAGATCTGCTACATCAAGGGGCCTGATAACATCATCGCTGATGCCCTCTCCAGAGTGCATGAGGTAGAGGCAGCTCCACCTCCCACTCTACCTCCAGTGGACGTGATTCACCCGAAACGGCAGGCTTCGGGGGAGAGTTGTGACGATAATCTCTTATCAGAGATTTAGCCTGCCATTTCTGCGAATCACTCCTGTCCTCATCAACATACAAGATACGTTTTGTAGTGGCTAAACGTATTATAAGCTCGCCACACGTACCAGCAACTCCCTCCTTCCCCCCCACTGCTGCACCTGGTCGACGCGCCGAACCCTGCAACGGCCTAACTAGCGACTGCGACCATCCAGCTTCCTCATTGGCCGCCAACCAACACTCCACTCCGGCTCCCGCCAATCACAAGACCTCACCAGTTATTGTTGGAGTCCCTTGCGTTTCTGCCAGCCAGAATATTGTGTGCTCGCAAGCTGTGAACTCCTAAGTGACTCACTCTGTGTGGTCAAGTAGAGGTTCATAGTTAGTGCATATATTCCAGCATTCATATTTTACTTACTTTTGTATGTCAATTCTCCTCCCCATTAACGTAATCTATTTTCATGTTTATATTGTTTATTGTTTTTGCCAGTAAGCCAAGTTTTTGCATTTATTTCAATTTGTGTTTTCTTATTGTTATTAAATCCTTTTTTTATTATTGCTTTTCGTCTTTCCAACCTTACACAGA
>WNGS01052344.1:0-19366 GCA_020271785.1 Procambarus virginalis
AAAGCTGTGGCTGAGGCAAGGATAAAGCCTGTGGCGTGAGGCAAGGATCAATGCCTTGCTGAGGCAAGGATAAGCTGGCTGAGGCAAGGATAATGTGTGGGCAGAACCTGTCTGGCAGATACTGTGAGGCAAATATGCCTTATGAGCATAAAGCTGCTAGAAGAAAAGCTTGCTGGCAAGGGCTGTGCGAGGCGGATAATGCCTTGGCTGAGGCAAAGGATAAAGCTGTGGCATGCAGGCAAGGATACAGTGTGCTAGCAGTCAGTGGTTGAGGCAATAATTGGTAAGGATAATGCTTTGGCTGAGGCAAGGATAAAACTTGGCTGAGGCAAGGATAAGGCTGTGGCTGAGGCAAGGATAATGCCTGTGGCTGAGGCAAGGATAAAGCTGGCTGCTGAGGCAAGGATAATGCCTTGGACTGAGGCAAGGATAAACTGTGGCTGAGGCAAGGATAAAACTGCCTTGGCTGAGGCAAGGATACACTGTGGCTGAGGCAAGGATAAATGTGGCTGAGGCAAGGATAAACTGTGGCTGAGGCAAGGATAAAATGCCTGGCTGAGGCAAGGATAAAGCTGTAGGCTGAGGCAAGGATAAGCCTGGTCTGAGGCAAGGATAAAGCTGTGGCTGAGGCAAGGATAATGCCGTTGGCTGAGGCAAGGATATTTGGGAGGCAAGAAAGCTGTGGCTGAGGCAAGGATAATGCCTGGTGGGAGAAGCTGGCTGAGGCAAGGATAATGACTTGGCTGCAGGATAAGCGTCTATAAGGATAATGCCTTGGCTGATGCAAGGATAATGCCTTGGCTGAGCAGATACATGCGGGCAAGGATAATGCCTTGGCTGAGGCAAGGATAAAGCTGTGGCGGAGGCAAGGATAATGCCTTGGCTGAGGCAAGGATAAAGCGTGGCTGAGGCAAGGATAAAGCTGTGGCTGGGGCAAGGATAAAGCCTTGGCTGAGGCAAGGATAAAGCTGTGGCTGAGGCAAGGATAATGCCTTGGGTGAGGCAAGGATAAGCTGTGGCTGGGCAAGGATAAGCTGTGGCGAGGCAAGGATAATGCCTTGCTGAGCAAGGATAAGCTGGGCTGAGGCAAGGATAAGCATGGCTGAGGCAAGGATAATGCCTTAGGCTGAGGCAAGGATAAAGCGTGGCTGAGGCAAGGATAAGCGTGGCTAGGCAAGGATAATGCCTTGGCTGAGGCAAATAAAGCTGTGGCTGAGGCAAGATAATGCCGTGGCTGAGGCAAGATAATGCCGTGGCTGAGGCAAGATAATGCCGTGGCTGAGGCAAGGATAACGCTGTGGCTGAGGCAAGGATAATGCCTGGCTGAGGCAAGATAAGCTGTGGCTGAGGCAAGGATACAGCCGTGGCTGAGGCAAGGATAATGCCTTGGCTGAGGCAAGATAAAGCTGTGGCTGAGGCAAGGATAAAGCCTTGGCTGAGGCAAGGATAATGCCTTGGCTGAGGCAAGGATAATGCCTTGGCTGAGGCAAGATAAAGCTGTGGCTGAGGCAAGGATAATAGCGTGGCTGAGGGAAGGATAAGCTCTAGGCATATAAAGCTGTGGCTGAGGCAAGGATAAAGCTGTGGCTGAGCAAGGATAAAGCCTGTGGCTGAGGCAAGATAATGCCGTGGCTGAGGCAAGGATAATGCCTGGCTGAGGCAAGGATAAACTGTGGCTGAGGCAAGGATAAGCCGTGGCTGAGGCAAGGATAATCGTGGCTGAGGCAAGGATAAGCTGTGGCTGAGGCAAGGATAATGCCGTGGCTGAGGCAAGGATAAACTGTGGCTGAGGCAAGGATAAAGCTGTGGCTGAGGCAAGGATAGTGAGCAAATAAGCTGTGGCTGAGGCAAGGATAAACGGCTACGTGGCTGAGGCAAGGATAATGCCTGGCTGAGGCAAGGATAAAGCGTGGCTGAGGAAGGAACGCTGGCTGAGCAAGGATAATGCCTGGCTGAGGCAAAATAAAGCTGTGGCTGAGGCAAGGATAATGCCGTGGCTGAGGAAGGATAATGCCGTGGCTGAGGAAGGATAATGCCGTGGCTGAGGAAGGATAATGCCTGGCTGAGGAAAGGATAAAGCTGTGGCTGAGGCAAGATAATGCCGTGGCTGAGGCAAGATAATGCCTGGCTGAGGAAGATAATGCCGTGGCTGAGGCAAGGATAAAGCTGTGGCTGAGGCAGGATAATGCCGTGGCTGAGGCAAGGATAATGCCGTGGCTGAGGCAAGGATAATGCTGTGGCTGGGCAAGGATAAAAGCTGTGGCTGAGGCAAGGATAAGCCGTGGCTGAGGCAAGGATAATGCTGTGGCTGAGGCAAGGATAATGCCGGGCTGAGGCAAGGATAAACTGTGGCTGAGGCAAGGATAAGGATGCAAACTGTGGCTGAGGCAGGATAATAATGCTGTGGCTGAGGCAAGGATAAAGCTGTGGCTGAGGCAAGGATAAGCTGTGGCTGAGGCAAGGATAATGCCGTGGCTGAGGCAAGGATAAACGTGGCTGAGGCAAGGATAAGCCGTGGCTGAGGCAAGGATAATGCTGGCTGAGGCAAGGATAAAACTGTGGCTGAGGCAAGGATAAAACTGTGGCTGAGGCAAGGATAAAACTGTGGCTGAGGCAAGGATAAAACTGTGGCTGAGGCAAGGATAAAACTGTGGCTGAGGCAAGGATAAAACTGTGGCTGAGGCAAGGATAAAACTGTGGCTGAGGCAAGGATAAAACTGTGGCTGAGGCAAGGATAAAACTGTGGCTGAGGCAAGGATAAGCTGTGGCTGAGGCAAGGATAATGCCGTGGCTGAGGCAAGGATAATGCTGTGGGTGAGGCAAGGATAATGCTGTGGCTGAGGCAAGGATAATAGCTGTGGCTGAGGCAAGGATAATGCCGTGGCTGAGGCAAGGATAATGCCGTGGCTGAGGCAAGGAAATGCCGTGGCTGAGGCAAGGACAATGCCGCTGTGGCTGAGGCAAGGATAATGCGTGGCTGAGGCAAGGATAATGCTGTGGCTGAGGCAAGGATAATGCGTGGCGAGGCAAGGATAATGCTGTGGCTGAGGAAAGGATAATGCTGTGGCTGAGGCAAGGATAATGCCGTGGTGAGGCAAGGATAATGCCGTGGCTGAGGCAAGGATAATGTCGTGGCTGAGGCAAGGATAATGCCGTGGCTGAGGCAAGGATAATGCTGTGGCTGAGGCAAGGATAATGCTGTGGCTGAGGCAAGGATAATGCTGTGGCTGAGGCAAGGATAATGCCGTGGCTGAGGCAAGGATAATGCTGTGGCTGAGGCAAGGATAATGCTGTGGCTGAGGCAAGGATAATGCCGTGGCTGAGGCAAGGATAATGCTGTGGCTGAGGCAAGGATAATGCTGTGGCTGAGGCAAGGATAATGCTGTGGCTGAGGCAAGGATAATGCCGTGGCTGAGGCAAGGATAATGCTGTGGCTGAGGCAAGGATAATGCTGTGGCTGAGGCAAGGATATGCCGTGGCTGAGGCAAGGATAATGCCGTGGCTGAGGCAAGGATAATGCTGTGGCTGAGGCAAGGATAATGCTGTGGCTGAGGCAAGGATAATGCCGTGGCTGAGGCAAGGATAATGCCGTGGCTGAGGCAAGGATAATGCTGTGGCTGAGGCAAGGATAATGCCGTGGCTGAGGCAAGGATAATGCTGGGGCTGAGGCAAGGATAATGCTGTGGCTGAGGCAAGGATAATGCCGTGGCTGAGGCAAGGATAATGCCGTGGCTGAGGCAAGGATAATGCCGTGGCTGAGGCAAGGATAATGCCGTGGCTGAGGCAAGGATAATGCCGTGGCTGAGGCAAGGATAATGCCGTGGCTGAGGCAAGGATAATGCCGTGGCTGAGGCAAGGATAATGCCGTGGCTGAGGCAAGGATAATGCTGTGGCTGAGGCAAGGATAATGCCGTGGCTGAGGCAAGGATAATGCGTGGCTGAGGCAAGGATAATGCCGTGGCTGAGGCAAGGATAATGCCGTGGCTGAGGCAAGGATAATGCCGTGGCTGAGGCAAGGATAATGCTGTGGCTGAGGCAAGGATAATGCCGTGGCTGAGGCAAGGATAATGCCGTGGCTGAGGCAAGGATAATGCCGTGGCTGAGGCAAGGATAATGCTATGGCTGAGGCAAGGATAATGCTATGGCTGAGGCAGTAATCAGACTGCTTGTTACAGAAGAGATGCATTCAAGTGTTTTTTATATTCTTGTTGTTATTTATAATTTAATATTGTCAGAGTGTGCTGTTGTAGAGGCTGACCTTTGTATTCACCAGGATGTACTCTTGTATAGGATGAGAGTGGGGGCCTGGGGAACTAAAATTTAAGATTTTGGAACAGCTGCATGTAGGCCATAATGTCATAAATGCTATGAATGCAAAAGCTAGAAGTTGGGTTTGGTGGCCAAAACGCTCCAGGATATTGCTGAGGTAACTAAGAATTGTCACATTTGCTTTAAGAATTATCAGAAACCCCAGACACCAGTACTTCCTGACCATGCACTGGGAAACCCCAGACACCAGTACTTTCCTGACCATGCACTGGGAAACCCCAGACACCAGTACTTTCCTGACCATGCACTGGGAAACCCCAGACACCAGTACTTTCCTGACCATGCACTGGGAAACCCCAGACACCAGTACTTTCCTGACCATGCACTGGGAAACCCCAGACCCCAGTACTTTCCTGACCATGCAATGGGAAACCCCAGACACCAGTACTTTCCTGACCATGCAATGGGAAACCCCAGACACCAGTACTTTCCTGACCATGCACTGGGAAACCCAGACACCAGTACTTTCCTGACCATGCAATGGGAAACCCCAGACACCAGTACTTTCCTCACCATGCACTGGGAAACCCCAGACACCAGTACTTTCCTGACCATGCAATGGGAAACCCCAGACACCAGTACTTTCCTCACCATGCACTGGGAAACCCCAGACACCAGTACTTTCCTGACCATGCAATGGGAAACCCCAGTACTTTCCTGACCATGCACTGGGAAAACCCAGTACTTTCCTGACCATGCACTGGGAAATCCTGGTCTATACTTCATATAGATTATGTTGGACCTATGGATAACAAATATTACCTGGTGATCGGGGATTCATATACAAAATTCTTCATGTTCATGTGTGTAATTCCACCACATTATCTGTAACTTGTGAACTGCTAAGGAAAACATTTTGTAATTTTGGATTGTCAGACACGGTTGTGTCAGATAATGTTTCTTATTTTGTTTCTGGGGAATGGAGGATTTTTTTTTACAAAGAATGGTATTAAACATGTAACACCTGCCCCTATAATCCTTCTTCAAATGGTCTAGCAGAAAGAGCAGTGAGATCCTTAAAAGAAGGGTTAAAGCGGTTTATGGAAGGTACTATTAATACAAGGCTTTGGTGATTTTTGTATAATAAAAAACTGTTTATTCTACCACTGGTAAATCTCCTTCTGAATTACTGTTTAATAGGCACTTTAAAGTGCACATGGAAGCAGTAAAGGCAGATCCCGATAGAGAGAAATCGGTAACTAGCTTGGCCAGTCAGTTGGCTCAGGGAGAGGAATTGTTGTTTAATGAGGGGGATGCAGTATATGCTAGGAATTTTGGAAGTGGAAAGCCCTGTGTGGAAGGAAAAATTAGGGAAGTCCTGGGCCGCAGGAACTTCACTGTGCAAGTGCAGAGTTTTGGGAACATTAATTGGAAAAGGCATGCCGATCAGCTCATGCCAAGGTTCACAGGGAATTTTGAAGACCCTTCAGGTGGGGGTGGGGCAACTAGTGATATCCATCCTAATAATGAAGGGATAGCAGCACCTGCAGGTGACCGTGAGGCAGAGCAAGGGGCAGCAGAGGGTTATGGGGATACAGTTAACCCTATGGACTCTACAAGGAGTAATTCAGAAGAATGTTTCCCAGAAGTAACAGGTCAGGACTCCCAGTTGAGAAAATCAGGGAGAGTCATACGACCGCCTGATAGACTTAATCTGTAGGGATAGAGTTTATTTAAAAGGGGAGGAATGTTGGCATTGAGTACTACAGATGTTGAAGGTAGCATGTTTGGAGCAGATGCTCTTTTGTTTATGATCTTGTTAACAATATTTCATGTACCTGATGATTGTTTTGTTGTTGTTACTGGCGGAGAATAAAACCATGAGGACGAAGGTTGTTTCTCTGACCACAACCATAACAGGTTGGTTTTTTGCTTAGCAGCTGATTGTATGAGGTCAAACTTAACAGCGGGATTTGCAAGTTTGATGAACATTCTCCTAGTGCTACGGGAACTGTTTTTATCTATTCTGACAGCTGATTTAATATCCACGTTGACTTTGATCTTAGAATTAATTAGAGCATGGGCTACGTTACAGTAATTCTCACCTTGTTGTTCATCAGGTAGATCAGCAGAGCCAATTATCAGGGAGTCATGAAGCTGTTGCTGCTCTAGATCATCTTCGGAAGCTGCCTGGTGAATCTGAAGGAGATTTATTTGTTTTTCCAGCTTTTGAAGGAAGTCAATTTGAGCTGGCTGGGTTTCCTCGGCCTTAATCTTGTGTATTTGATCCATTGCGTTGTTTGCAACAGCTTGTAAGTTGAGAATTTCTTGGTTGTTATTTGTCGACGATTCAAGGAGGCGGTCTATAGTTTTTTGTTCTTGGGAGACGGTGGCTTGGAGGGCCGAAATTACTTTAGATTGCAGGAGCACTAAGTTCTGTAGTTTCTGCAGCCATGGGTTACTCCTCAATGGTTTGACGCTTAAACAGGGAGCAATAGATTGAATGAATTCCAAAGCTTGAGTTTTGAGTTGGGTAGTAGGTGGGGGCTGGTAGAGAGGGTGGGAAGCGGATGCTGTGTTTACCAACATCGGCTAGGATTGCAGCGTTGTTGGAAATCCGACACACATAATAACAAAAGTTACCCATTAAAGAAAAAGAGAACGGGTATTTCGTGACGTCATACAACAAGACGTATATTATATATCTCATCTCTTTTTAAACCTCAGTCTAGTATTTAAACTCAATAAAAAAGCGTTCACTAGGACCGAATATAATTTCCAACACCAGGAATATAGCTTAACTCTCTATTCCTTAATCATAAATAGAACCACCAAATATTTTAGGACGTCTCCCCTAGGGCATCGTCACGTACACACAACAACTTGTAAAGGACTCCTGGTTCAACCTTGAAGCCGAGTGGACGTCTGGACACCTCCTCAGCCTGGGTGCCGCCTGATCACGTCTTGTTTTCGCGTTTTGGCTTTGCTACTGCCGTTTGGCATCCCTTTTCAGCAGTCGATTGTACGACGCCTGGCGCACATATCGCCTTGGGTCACAGGATTGTCGATAGATTGTTTTGTTTTTTTGACGTGTTCTGGCTGGTTCTCCCGGCGGGGTGACGGTGTTCTGGGGCCGGTTTGGCCGAGAGGTGCCGGGGGTTGGTGGGTCTTGGTGGGCTCCTGGTGTGCCCTCAGTCGTGGTGGGCGGCCGGCTTCTGCTCTGCCGGGGGACACTGGTTGACTTTTTGCGTTTTAGTTGGGGGCTGAGTTTTGGTTTTGCTACCTGGTGTTCTCTGTGCGGAGCGGGGCTTGTCACCCTGAGGGACTCCTGGGGCTCCCCAATCATCTGCCTGACTGTGCGTCTATTTGCCGTATGGCATATTAGTTTCTAGTGATTGGCGTCACTCGTTTTGCGATTTGGCTTGGCGTTCCACCTCTCCAGGCTTCGCGATTCACCCTTAACGGGTACACCGGGGCGCATCCCATCCCACGATCGTCGTCGCCCCTAAATCAACAACAACAACAACTTGTAAACACAGTGAGGAAGCACTCCCTAACAAATTTTACAATACAAAAGGTTCTTTCTCCGAGCTTCGACACAGGATCCTCTACGATCCGCCCAACCCAAGATCTCATTAACAAAGAGAAGAGCTAAGTATCCGACTGCTGTAGACTCTGGTATTATAGGTGCACCGTATAATATAGATTAAGTAGCCGGTTATTAGCATGAGAAAAACACCACCAAGTACATTTACTCAGCTCTACTACACACACACATATTCCATGTCATACCTGTACTTATATGTTTAGGGAACCATTATTAATTCCTTACACTCGGTAGGTAATTGTGAGTTGGAGTTACAAGAAGCTGAGCAGATCAATATAACTATGATTGCAGCCACTAGCTGTACATCAAGCCTTGTAGGCCTCCAGACAGCCGCCATTATGGGGCACTCTGAGGCACAGGGCCACACCCAATTCTGATGCTACAATTACACAGCCTTAGCAGGCCCCACCAACAGTATCAGCTAAGGCCCCCTTTTATTTTATACTGTAGATAGATTAACTATAACTATAATTACAGTAGATTAGAACACCATATGTGGTATGATTTATAATTTATATATCAAAGACTAGGTAAACAATTTGTGGTTTATGAAGGATCCACCTCAAAGTGATTTAAGCTACAAATTGTCCCCCCAACTGTGTTTGAAATATTTTAGCAGGCTGAATCAGAATATACACAGTCCACTGCTAACTAACTAATTAACTAAGAACTAAGAACTAACTCAAAAGAAAAATAATCAAATAAAAATAATATAATATTAAAGCCAATTAAAAAATAAAAATAAAGTAAATATTTGAATATTCACAGATTAAAAACAATTAAAGCTTGCTATGATTTTCCAACATGTTATGGTCCTTTGAACCTAGATACAAGATCCTGATTAGGATCTATATAAACATTAGTGCAATATTTACACAATAATTTACATATACATTAATTATAGCAGGAAGACACTGCTATACAATTTTGTTGCCTAACTTTTTCAATCTCTGCTAACAAGTAAACAGAAATTACAACAAGTACTGTTGTTGTTCCGAGGTCTGAACCAAAGGAAAAATTTTGCTTTTTCATTAAAAGAGGTTTATAAGAGTAATTAATTTACTCATAAATGTATATATAATTTTAAGTGTTTATGTAAATATTAAAAAATATTTAATATTGCACCATTACTGTAACAATTACTGCATGTCACATTATTTACAACTAATTCTTGCACAAGGTTAGGACATTTTAGGCTGGTGTTGTACAGCAACCTGGTCTAATTTATTGTGCTAACCTGGTGTAAGGGTAAGAATTTACACTTGTCTAGAGTTGAACATATATTACAACCTAGCAAGCACATATTTTTATGCAGTACTCATGACAACCCGAGTTGTGTTATCTACATAATATTACCATAACTATAGTAATAATTTAACTATAATCATTTCACCTTTAAGTGTTAATCTGTGTCTCTGTACCAACTATAGTAATTTTGAGGGGCTAACTTGACATAAATCCAGCATAGATACAAGGTTACCACTCAAATTATAGTGTATATGATTATATAGTATGTAGTTTTAAATGATAAACAGCTCTGGTTCAGAAACTAGTAGTTCTACTAGCTCAAGTGCTAGAAACAGTCCAAATCAAAGTCCAACAAAGCTTACCACCAGTACATCTGCAGCACGGCTAGCAAATACAGCCATCATGTCTACTGCCAAAAATGTAAAAGTGGCCCTTCATACCTCACTGGTATGAAGTGCCACTTAACATGACAGATCAAAAAATGCAATGATTTATGTAATAAACTCAAGTTTATTATGTAGAACTGGAAAGATATCATAAGGTTGCAGAGAACAAATATCAGCATGTACAAATGCAAATCCTGAAATATCAGGATGTACTTGCTGCTACTAACATCGATGATGATGCAATGGAAGCAGTAGTACAAGAAAATGCAGATTATGAAGATGCAATGCAAACAAAGGTATAACACTTTGTCAAGTTAATAACCACACACAAGGCCACTACAAACATTGCAGCCACATCTTCCCAAAACCCTACACAACCAGAAGTCAAATTACCATCACTTACACTCCCAACTCTCTCTGGTACAGAGGACGAGAGTTGGGATAACTTCTGGAACAAATTTGTCGATTCAGTAGATTCTAATGCCATTATAGCAAAGACCACAAAATTTATATATTTACAAGGTGGCTTAAAGGATGAAGCGTTAAAGGTGGTCTGTAATTTGACCTTCACTGATGATGGTTATGATAGTGCAGTACAGCTCCTTAAGGAAAATTATGCTAAGCCAGAAAGGGCTATCAAACTTCTAATCCAGAAATTCTTAGATATCCCTCATCCAGATGGGTCAGCTGACTCACTCCAAGCCTTTAGATTCGAGCTTGAGTCTTTGCTCAAGGCGCTTAAGAATAAAGTGAATCTGGATGAATCGGACTGAATAATCCAAGTCCATATGAGACGCAAATTACCCAGTGACGTACTGGATAAGTTGTTTGTCTTATATAACAAATCTTCTCTAACAGTAAAGGAGATAACAGAAGGTTTGAGATCCATCATAGGAAGACAACGAGATAACACAGATGGAAAATCGACATCTAAACCTTCTTTAACCACTAATAGTAAACAACAGAGTACAAACATAACACCAAATAAATCCAAAACAACTTCCCCCTCCCCAAAGTGGAAACAAGGCAGTATTGGCACATATGCAGTTGGTCTCTCCAAACCTACATTTAATGTGTCACCCAAAATGGTGACTCCCCAAGATGCTGTGAATGTCTGGAGGCCATGTGTGTTCTGTGAAGAACAACATACCATGTACAACTGCAAAGCTTACCCTAATCGTGCTACATGTATAAAATGACTCAAGGAGTTACATAAATGCACCAGGTGTATAAAGTCACATAATCCTGACACTTGTGCAACTCAAATATGCACCTGCAATAGATCACATAAGGGTCAACAACATACAGCACTTTGTGGGGATTCAAGTACAAAGTCTCCCAAACCACAGGTGGAGGAAGGAACTTCTGCTTCATTACAGCTTTGTACCGTGCTACCTGACGTAAGTGTCTTGTCAACAAGGTCTGATCAAAAATCAGCTCTACCCACTGCTCAATTGATCATTAAAAATGGAAAGTCCAAGTTCACCCTACGTTGATTATTTGACCAAGGATCCCAAATGACTTTTATTTCAAAGGAGTTGGTAGATGCCTTGAAACTCAAATCTGTACGAGAGACACGAATAGACATAGCAGGATTCCTGACCAACTCAGGAGCCCGAGTCTTCAAAGTAGTACAGCCTAAAGTACGTTTAGGCGGTTATGTCCAAACGATACAAGCTCTTGTAGTAGATAGATTCCCATCAGACCTGTATGTGTATGGTCTAGAGACAACAGCCAAATTCCTTGAAGAAAAGGGAATCAAATTGGCTGACAAAATCACGTCAGACAACCTCTCCAATATTGGAATCCTTATGAGATCAGATGTCTACCATAAGTTTATCAAAAGAAAGGATGAAAAACAGGGAATGAACCTGTTACTGTCTGCAGGTGGCTATTTGCTAACAGGCCCAGTATTACGGCTGAAGCAACCCGCACCTGTAGACCACCAACATGCCAACCCAGTAATGATTGCATGACTAGGAGAACAGTCTCCACTACAATTCAGAGACTTGTCCGAGGATGAGCTTGATCCCCTTGTACATAAATTATGGGACCTGGCAACTCTCGGCATTGTCCCTGAACAACCTAGTCCAGATGACGATTGGACTTACAAACAATACCTGGACTCAGGTATCTACAGAGATAATCAATACTGGGTCAGGTTACCATGGAAGCTGAATCACCCCCAGCTACCCGTCAACCATTTTATGGCACAAAACCAATTAAGATAACAGATGTTGCGCTTAAAAAGACATCCTGAGAACTTGAAATTGTACCATGAAATAATCAAGAAGCAACTCGATGACAAATTTATCGAAGATGTCACAAATGATAAACCAAAGGAAGGACACTACCTGCCACACCATCCTGTACTGAAAAATTCAGCTACTACCCCACTACGGATAGTATTTAATTGCAGTGCTAAGACAAAGCAGAGTAGTGTTTCCTTAAATGACTGTCTTCAAACTGGCCCTAGCCTGACACAAAGGCTATACGACATGCTGTTAAAGTTTCACATCAGGACTTACGCATACATGGCAGACATCAGTAAAGCCTTCCTTAGGGTAGGTCTCCAAGAAGAAGACTGTAACTACACAAAGTTCCTATGGATGAAGGATCCTAATGATCCAAACAGTGAATTAATCACTTACAGGTTTGCGTCTGTTTTGTTTGGTGTCACGTCTTTCCTGTTTCCGCTTCAAGCTACCTTAGACACGCACTTGAAGTCCAATAGCCCAAATAAAACAGAAATTAGCAATAACTTGTATGTGGACAATTTCCAAGGAACAACCAGCAGTGAGAGTAAACTGCTGAACAAATACCACAGGCCAAGCGAGAATTAATGGGAGCAAATATGCCTCTCCAGTCGTGGGTCCCCAACAATGCCAAATTAAATCAAATGATCGGAACTGATTTTCCTGATTACCAGGTACGCGAGAAGACAAAAGTACTAGGCGTCGAATGGGATATGACAGCAGATCAGTTGACAATGAAGTCGGTGGTGCCAAATACCACCAACCTAACAATGAGAAAATTACTCTCACAAGTCAGCAAACCCTTCGACCCATTGGGACTATTAAGTCCAATCCAAATTAATGGGAAGTTGATAATGCAGGAATGTTGGTAACAAAAGATAGGCTGGGATGATCTTCTAACACCGACCTTACAAAAAAATGGCAAGAGGTAGTGAAAGATTTAAGTATCCTAGAGTCTGTCAAGTTCCCTCGGAACACAGTAAATGAAAAAGAACCAATTAAGCTACATGTATTCTGTGATACCTCAGGAAAGGTTTATGACACAGTAGCTTACCTGGTCTCAAATGGGCAAGCCAATTTGCTCACATCTAAGACCAGAGTGGCACCGTTAAAGAAACGATCATTGCCACAACTGGAATTAACAGCCTTACAAGATTGGATGGTTCCAAGGGGTTGTCATAGCCAGGGGGTGGTAATGGGGGACGAGCTCCCATGACCTATAAAATGCTCCTATACGGCATGCATCTCAAATAGCCTCTGACAACCAAGTCCAACTCCTGGCCTGCACGGGTGGCTTAGTCTTTAAGTCCGGCGGAACTGCTTTTACCGACAGGAGAAGGGGCGTGGGCGTGCCTCTGGCGCCTTAAAACCAGCTGCTCTGAGTAGATGGGACTCGATAGCCTGGAAAGGCAGCCCATCTAGGGGAAGGAAAACCCTGATTTTAAACCTCCGCTGCCTTGCGGCCATACCCTTTTCTGGGAAAGGCTTCAGGAGTCAACCTCGAGGAAAAATCCGGAGTTGGAGCCCCTAAGGCAGTTCGTTGTTGACGTCGACCTCGTTCTGGCAGCTCCTGCGACGTTGCTGGAACCATGTGTATTGGCATTTGCCTTTCTATTGGATAATTTCAGCAACGTGGAGAGGGAGGATCTGCTGCATGGGTAACAGCTTCTCCTCCATATCTACCTACCCAGGCTTTGCGCCCTGGAGAGGACACTCCAGCTTCGCCTCACAGCGTCGAACCAACACGGGAAGCGACAGTCTACCGGTTTTAAGTCTTCTGCTCGATTGGCGAAGAGTGTGACGCCAGGGGTTGCTTCTGACGGTGGGAGGGGTCATCGCGCCCCACTGGGCAGCTACCGCCCGCCTCAAGCTGGGCAAACCCCAGCCAATAAGGTGTTGCCTCGCCACGGTCCGTTAACCTCACTGGGTGCGTGGGGTTTAGGGTGAAAACCGACAAGCGGCCCGACAACTTTGCACCAAGCAATACCATACCTAAGAAGAAAATATCAACTGCCCTAAAGCTGGGCACATGGAACGTCAGGACACTGACACCAGGTTTCTCTGACGACCTGCAAGAAATCAATGACGCCCGAAAAACAGCAATCATCGATAGGGAGCTGAGCAAACTGCAGATGGATATTGTTGCTCTCCAAGAGACCAGGCTCCCTGGATCAGGATCTGTGAGAGAGAGGACCTTCTCTTTCTTCTGGCAAGGAAAACCACCTGATGAGACCAGAGAACATGGTGTGGGATTTGCCGTCAGGAATGCACTGTTGGGATACATTATGCCACCGATGGGGAAACCGAACGAATTCTGTCTCTGCAACTGCACTCCCAAACAGGACCAGTCAATGTAATTAGTGCATATGCACCAACCCTGACTTCTCCAGCAGAGGCAAAGGAAAAATTCTACGATGACCTCAACAGAGTCATAGCGAGAATCCCTGTAAAGGAGCCACTGTTCATCCTCGGCGACTTCAACGCCAGAGTGGGTGCCGAGCACAACATTTGGCCCACTTGTCTGGGTCAATTCGGCATAGGGAGGATGAATGAGAACGGGCAACGTCTGCTAGAACTCTGCTGCCTTCATGGTCTCTGTGTCACCAACACGTTCTTCGGCACAAAGCCTCAACACCGAGTATCTTGGAGACACCCCAGATCCAAGCACTGGCACCAGCTTGACCTGATTCTTACCAGGCGTGCAAGTCTACCCAGCGTCAAGATTACGCGTAGCTACCAGAGTGCTGTCTGTGACACCGACCACTCCCTGGTCTGTAGCAGGGTCAAGATGCAACCAAAGAAGATTCATCACTCGAAAAAGGCGGGCAGACCTCGCATCGACACCACCAAGACCCGAAACCAGGACAAGGTGAAAGATTTTGCACGCGTGCTCGAGGAAGCTCTCCCTGGCCCAGCCGGGGTCACTGCCTGTAAAAGATGGGAGCACTTCAGAGACGCTGTGTTCAACGCTGCCATTTCCACCTTTGGCAAGAAGACCAGCAGGTCGGCTGACTGGTTCGAGGCTCACTCGGAAGAGATGACACCTGTCATTGAAGAGAAGAGAAACGCCTTGGCAGCCTACAAAGCCTGCCCAAGTCAGCGCAACTTACAGATCCTTCGGGCCGTCCGCTGCAAAGTACAGCAGAGCGCCAGGCGATGTGCCAACAACTATTGGCTCCAGCTCTGCTCCCAGATACAGACTGCAGCGGATACAGGCAATGTAAGGGGAATGTATGACGGCATCAAGCAGGCCCTCGGCCCAATCCAGAGGAAGACCGCTCCTCTGAAATCTGCCACTGGCGAGGTGATTCAGGACCAGACACTGCAGCTGAAGCGCTGGGTCGAGCACTACTCTGAGCTATACGCCAGGGACAATGTGGTCACCGAAGACGCCCTGAGCGCCATTGAGTGTCTGCCTGTGCTAATGGAGCTCGACAGCGAACCGACCCTCGAAGAACTCAGTGATGCCCTAGACTCCCTTGCTTCTGGTAAAGCTCCTGGCAAAGATGGCATTCCTGCTGAGACCTTGAAGTGCTGCAGAGGTAGCCTGCTCATGGAGCTGCATGAAATTCTCTGCCTCTGCTGGGAAGAAGGAGAGGTGCCACAGGACATGAGGGATGCCAACATCGTCACGCTGTATAAGAATAAAGGTGACAGGGGCGACTGCAACAACTACCGTGGAATCTCCCTCCTCAGTACTGTCGGAAAGCTGTTTGCTCGAGTCGCATTGAAGAGGCTCCAAGTACTTGCAGAGAGAGTCTATCCAGAATCACAATGCGGATTCAGAGCTGACAGGTCCACCATCGACATGGTCTTTTCCCTCAGACAACTGCAGGAGAAATGCAGGGAACAGAAGCAGCCACTCTTCATAGCCTTCATAGATCTGACGAAGGCCTTCGACCTCGTCAGCAGGGATGGCCTGTTCAAGATCCTCCCCAAGATCGGATGCCCACCCAGGCTCCTCAGCATCATCAGATCTTTCCATGAGAACATGAGGGGCACCGTGGTCTTTGATGGACTAACATCAGACGCCTTTGACATCCGAAGTGGAGTAAAGCAGGGCTGCGTACTGGCTCCAACCCTATTCGGGATTTTCTTCGCAGTTATGCTGCGGCACGCCTTCGGATCTGTCACGGAAGGCATTTACCTCCGGACCAGGTCGGATGGAAAGCTCTTTAACCTCGCCAGGCTGAGAGCCAAGACGAAGGTTCGGCTGAGGTGTCTGCGCGACTTCCTTTTTGCCGACGACGCAGCAGTCACTGCCCACTCAGCCGAAGACCTCCAACGGCTCATGACCCGCTTCAGCGAGGCCTCTCAGGCTTTCGGACTCACCATCAGCCTGAAGAAAACACAAGTCATGGGACAAGGAGTGGACTCCCCACCTGACATCGGCATCTCCGATTCCAAACTGGAAGTCGTTCACGACTTCGTGTACCTGGGCTCCACAATCTCTGACTCCCTCTCTCTTGATACGGAGCTAAACAAACGCATCGGTAAGGCATCTACTACCATGTCCAGACTGACAAGAGAGTGTGGGCCAACAATAGGCTGACTGAGTATACTAAGATTCAGGTTTACAGAGCCTGTGTCCTGAGCACTCTCCTTTATGGCAGTGAGTCTTGGACACTCCGCGCCCGTCAGGAAAGACAGCTGAATGCCTTCCACATGCGCTGCCTTCGACACATCTTGGACATCACCTGGCAGGACAAGGTGACAAACAACAACGTCTTGGGGAGAGCAAGAATCACCAGCATGTACACAATGCTGAAACAGAGACGAATGCGCTGGCTCGGGCACGTTGTGCGAATGGGCGACGGCAGGATCCCCAAGGATCTCCTGTACGGAGAGTTGATGCAGGGAAAGCGTCCAACAGGCAAGCCCCAGCTACGGTACAAAGACGTATGCAAGAGGGACCTGAAAGCCATGGACGTCGATCTTGCTATATGGGAGACACTGGCTGCAGACCGTTCAGCCTGGAGGCAGTCTGTTCAAAGAGGTCTCTCCAAGTTCGAGGAGTCACTTGCCAAGGAATCGGAGGCAAAGAGACAGAGAAGGAAAGCCAGTAGCCAGGAAGACAGACCAGAATCGGACTTCGTTTGTGCTCGGTGTGGGATGGACTGCCACTCTCGGATTGGCCTCATCAGTCACACCAGACGCTGCACCAGGATTGACAACCAGAGCGCAACTCCATAGTCTCCCGAGACTGAAGGATGCCTACTACTACTTTAAGACCGGAACAAGATTGGCTTATTATTTGATCAAGGCCTTAAGCAACATCCACTTTGAAGAAACAATGGTATGATCAGATAATGAGGCAGTGCTACAGTGGGTTAAAAACAATAATAGTAAAATCCTTACGTGAGTAACTGCGTTAAGGAAATACAAGAGTTGTCGGCAGGGTATAAACTAAGATATGTACCCACCAAAGAGAATCTATCTGACTATCTCTCCCGAGGCCTGACTTTACGGCAACTAACAAAGGCAGAGATGTGGTTCAATGGACCTCAGTGGCTAACCAGCGACCAGTGGCCTGAACAAAGGCCACAAGTCATTGTGACCAATGTCACTGTTCCCACTAAGAACCCAGAACTACCTCGGGCTTTGGTAATTGATCCTAATCGGTACTCTGAACTGAACAAACTAATAGGTGTCACCCAAGTGGTGTTTGATTTCTAAAGAAATTGGAATCAAGCATAAATTCCTTAGTGCCCAAAGGTACTGGGACAAAAAAGCTCAGACAGACACATTCGTGACAGAATTTGACAATGTTCCTAAGAAGCTACAACATGATCTGGGTCTCTGGGTAGACTCCAACAATTATAATATAATCAGATGCAGAGGCCACTTACAGCATGCTGACATAGATCTGGAAGCAAAAAATCCAGTATTGCTCCCTCGTCACCACATAGTAAGCAAACTAACTGTGTTACACATACACAAATACTGCACTCTGCATGATGGGGTATTAGATACTCTCACAGACTTAAGACAACAGTAAGGGCTACTCAAAGGTAGGCAGATTGTAAAATCATTATCATTAAGGGGTAAATAACCATACAACAGAATTAACTTGAACCTGGTGACATAGTTCTGGTGGACAGCGATGGGCCACGCTCAGAGTGGCCTATAGGCCAAATAGTCTCTGTTCATCCAGACAGCCAGGGCATCTTGAGAATAGTGAAAGTAAAATGCCGAGGCAACACTACTTTCAAAACATTAGAGAAATTAGTTCTCTAGAACTAGCAGGAAAAGAAGACGTTCAACGACTTCCAGCACCCGAAGAGCTAGTAAGGAACATCCGTCCCGAGCAGACAGCGGCACAGCAGTGCAAGCTCAAATTAAAGAACCTCTTTAATTCTGAGGGCGAAGAATAAAGCGATCACAGTCCTTACCAGGACTTCGACCCGTGTTCCTCCCACTCACCCCCGGAATTATGTCAGAAATCCGACACACATAATAACATAAGTTACCCATTAAAGAAAAGAGAACGGGTATTGCGTGATGTCATACAACAGACGTATATTATATATCAAATCTCTTTTAAATCTCAGTCTAGTATTTAAACTTAATAAAGTGTTCACTAGGAATGAATATAATATCCAACCACCAGGAATATAGCTAAACTTTCTATACCTTAATCATAAATAGAACCCCCAAATATTTTAGGACGTCTCCCCTAGGGCATCGTCACGCACACACGCAACTTGTAACACAGTGAGGAAGCACTCCCTAACAAATTTTACAATACAAAAGGTTCTTTCTCCGAGCTTCGACACAGGACCTCTACGATCCCCAACACCCAAGATCTCATTAACAAAGAGAAGAGCTAAGTATCCGACTGCTGTAGACTCTGGTATTATAGGTGCACCGTAAATATAGATTAAGTAGCCGGTTATTAGCATGAGAAAACACCACCAAGTACATTTACTCAGCTCTACTACACACACAACACAATTCCATGTCATACCTGTACTTATATGTTTAGGGAACCATTTAATTTTCTTACACTCGTAGGTAATTGTGAGTGGAGTTACAAGAAGCGGCAGCAGACCAATATAACTTGGATTGCAGACCCTAGCTGTACATCAAGCCTGGGGCCTCCAGACAGCCGCCATTATGGGGCACTCTGAGGCACAGGGCCACCCAATCTGATGCTACAATTACACAGCCTTAACAGGCCCCACCACAGTATCAGCCTAAGGCCCCCCTTTTATTTATACTGAGATAAGTATAACTATACTATAATTTACAGGTAGATTAGAACACCATAGTGGTATGATTTATACATTTATGTATCAAAGCACGAGTTAAACAATTTGTGGGTTTATGAAAGGATCACCTCATAAGTGTTTAAGCTATAAATGGTGTCCACCCACACCTTGTTGTTTGAAATATTTTAGCAGGCCGATCAGTAATATACACATTGCACACTTGCTACTAATGAAACTAGAAGTCCACTGTCAGCAGCAAGGATAATCACATACAAAAGTATATGTATATCAAAGTCAATTAAGCAACACTAAAAGACTAGAAAGTAAATATTATGGAATATTCCCATATTAAAACATTAAAGCTTGCGTAGGATTTCCCACAATGAGCAC
>WNGS01052344.1:35677-47934 GCA_020271785.1 Procambarus virginalis
TGCTTGGTGAGTGTTGGTGACGCTTGGTGAGTGTTGGTGATGCTTAGTGAGTGTTGGTGTGGTGTTGGTGATGCTTGATCAGTGTTAGTGACGCTTGGTGAGTGTTGGTGATGCTTAGTGAGTGTTGGTGTGGGGTTGGTGATGCTTGATCAGTGTTAGTGACGCTTGGTGAGTGTTGGTGACGCTTGGTGAGTGTTGGTGACGCTTGGTGAGTGTTAGTGACGCTTGGTGAGTGTTGGTGACGCTTGGTGAGTGTTAGTGACGCTTGGTGAGTGTTGGTGACGCTTGGTGAGTGTTGGTGACGCTTGGTGAGTGTTGGTGTGGTGTTGGTGACGCTTGGTGAGTGTTGGTGACGCTTGGTGAGTGTTGGTGACGCTTGGTGAGTGTTGGTGACGCTTGGTGAGTGTTGGTGACGCTTGGTGAGTGTTGGTGACGCTTGGTGAGTGTTGGTGACGCTTGGTGAGTGTTGGTGACGCTTGATGAGTGTTGGTGACGCTTGGTGAGTGTTGATGACGTTTGGTGTGGTGTTGGTGATGCTTGGTGTCGCTTGGTGAGTGTTGGTGATGCTTTGTGTGGTGTTTGTGACGCTTGGTGAGTGTTGTTGTTGTGTTGGTGACGCTTGGTGAGTGTTGGTGACGCTTGGTGAGTGTTGATGACGTTGGTGAGTGTTGGTGACGCTTGGTGAGTGTTGTGACGCTTGGTGTGGTGTTGGTGATGCTTGGTGTCGCTTGGTGAGTGTTGGTGATGCTTGGTGAGTGTTTGTGACGCTTGGTGAGTGTTTGGTGACGCTTGGTGTGGTGTTGGTGATGCTTGGTGAGTGTTGGTGACGCTTGGTGAGTGTTGGTGATGCTTGGTGTGGTGGTGGTGACGCTTGTGAGTGTTGGTGACGCTTGGTGAGTGTTGTGACGCTTGGTGAGTGTTGGTGACGCTTGGTGAGTGTTGATGACGTTGGTGAGTGTTGGTGACGCTTGGTGTGGTGTTGGTGATGCTTGGTGAGTGTTTGTGACGCTTGGTGAGTGTTGGTGACGCTTGGTGGGTGTTGGTGATGCTTGGTGAGTGTTGGTGACGCTTGGTGAGTGTTGGTGATGCTTGTGTGGTGTTGGTGACGCTTGGTGAGTGTTGGTGACGCTTGGTGAGTGTTGGTGACGCTTGGTGAGTGTTGTGACGCTTGGTGAGTGTTGGTGACGCTTGGTGTGGTGTTGGTGATGCTGGTGTCGCTTGGTGAGTGTTGGTGATGCTTGGTGATGTTGGTGTGGTGTTGGTGACGCTTGGTGAGTGTTTGTGTGGTGTTGTGATGCTTGGTGAGTGTTGGTGACGCTTGGTGAGTGTTGGTGTGGTGTTGGTGACGCTTGGTGAGTGTTGGTGTGGTGTTGGTGACGCTTGGTGAGTGTTGGTGACGCTTGGGAGTGTTGGTGATGCTTGGTGAGTGTTGGTGATGCTTGGTGAGTGTTGGTGACGCTTGGTGAGTGTTGGTGACGCTTGGTGAGTGTTGTTGTGTTGTTGGTGACGCTTGGTGAGTGTTGGTGACGCTTGGTGAGTGTTGTGATGATTGGTGAGTGTTGGTGATGCTTGGTGAGTGTTGGTGACGCTTGGTGAGTGTTGGTGACGCTTGGTGAGTGTTGTTTGTGTTGTTGGTGACGCTTGGTGAGTGTTGTTGTGTTGTTGGTGACGCTTGGTGAGTGTGGTGACGCTTGGTGAGTGTTGGTGATGCTTGGTGAGTGTTTGTGATGCTTGGTGAGTGTTGGTGATGCTTGGTGAGTGTTGGTGACGCTTGGTGAGTGTTGGTGACGCTTGGTGAGTGTTGTTGTGTTGTTGGTGACGCTTGGTGAGTGTTGGTGACGCTTGGTGAGTGTTGGTGATGCTTGGTGAGTGTTGGTGATGCTTGGTGAGTGTTGGTGACGCTTGTTGAGTGTTGGTGACGCTTGGTGAGTGTTGGTGACGCTTGGTGAGTGTTGGTGACGCTTGGTGAGTGTTGGTGACGCTTGGTGAGTGTTGGTGACGCTTGGTGAGTGTTGGTGATGCTTGGTGAGTGTTGGTGACGCTTGGTGAGTGTTGATGACGCTTGGTGAGTGTTGGTGACGCTTGGTGAGTGTTGGTGATGCTTGGTGAGTGTTGATGACGCTTGGTGAGTGTTGGTGACGCTTGGTGAGTGTTGGTGACGCTTGGTGAGTGTTGGTGATGCTTGGTGAGTGTTGGTGACGCTTGGTGAGTGTTGGTGACGCTTGATGAGTGTTGGTGACGCTTGGTGAGTGTTGGTGATGCTTGATGAGCGTTGATGACGCTTGGTGAGTGTTGGTGACGCTTGGTGAGTGTTGGTGACGCTTGGTGAGTGTTGTGTGGTGTTGTTGACGCTTGGTGAGTGTTGGTGACGCTTGGTGAGTGTTCATCAGTGTTGGTGCAGACGATGAGTCACAATAACGTGCTGAAGATATGATGACAAACCACACACCAGAAGACAAGAGAGACGACAACGTGTAGGTGGGTCCTGGACCATTACAAGATGTAACCCGTTCTCGCATTTGCTTATAGTCAATATCATGCTTATGAAGAAGTGCATGTGTGACATACTAATTTATTGTGAATATTTGAGTTTACTTTGAAATGCTGAATAGAAAACCACAACCTAACCTAACCTTCTTAGTATGTTAAGATATTACAATTAGTACTGTACCTATACCTATATTGATATTACAGTTTTTTTTAAATAATAAAACAAAGCAAAGCAAGTGAAGTAAAATTGAAGCAAAGTGAAATTGACACCAGTAATTCCATCTGTCATCATGGTATCATGCAAGAGGAGCCACACATCTATGGATCATCCAATAAAATCAGCAGACTTCTAGATGTTACTGCTGCTCGGCTTAGACTCGGTTACAAGTATCTCTGGGACTTCTCATTATCTGCCGATGTAGACCTGACCAAATGTAAACTGTTCCAACAAAACTAAACTAAACACCCTCCGTCACTATGTGATGGAGTGCGAAAAGATACGTGAATTCAGAGACAATTCTATAACCAATGTTCCAGCGATGTGTAAATATTTCATTCAAAATGATCTGCTACCAGAAATTTTAGCCAAATATCCCCAGTTTGCTAACTGTAGGTAGTAACTGAGTGATTGTAACCTATCCACCGCTGCCCACTGGATGGGGGGCGGTGTGCAGGACAAACATATAAATTGTGACACTAGCTCTCCACATATGTCAGTTGCTTAATTTAGAAACTGTACTTATGGTCGGTCTCGAACCCATTGTTGATGTGACGACTTTTATTGAATTTTGTAACTAGCTCATCAAGATTGTAATTTGGTTAGCTAAATGAATTGTGGGGCTCAGTCCCTGAGCCCATTATGTGCCTCTGTAACCCTTTCCACTACCGCCCACAAGATGGGTATGGGGTGCATAATAAATGAACTAAACTAAACTAATAAAACAAAACAAAAATATTTAACAAGATGTGTGTGTTAGGGAGAGAGGAGTGATGACCTGATGAGGACTAAGCCACCACTAGAGGTGGCACGGGCATGAATAGCCCGCATGAGGTAGATGTTTGGGGTAAATGTGGTGTTGTGTGGTGGAACATCCTGAGGTGCCGCTGGGTGTCAGGAAGTGTGGGTGAGGGGAAGGTATTGGCCGATAAGTAAGGAGAGAGGGAGGTGACGAGCTCGTAAGAGTGGAAGGTAATTTCCAGAAAGAGGTAAGGTATAAGGTGAGGTACAAAGGAACAGGTTAGAGAAGAAGGTAATTCTTAGGGTATGGCGAAAGGTAAGAATAGGATGCGAATGGGATGAGTGTAATAATGGGAAGAATGTAGAATGGGAATAAAAGAAGGGTAAGTAGGCTTAAAGTCAGGTTGTTTGTTGGTTGATTTTCGTTGCTATTGACCCTTCCCTTGCACAGTACATACTCAAAATCTCTAACCTTCTTATCAAAGGCTTAAACCAAGTCACGTTTGTTAAGAAGGTTAGAACTTTTTGAGTATATACTGTGAAGGGAAGAGTCAACAGCAACACAGCCAGGACTCTGGTTCATGTTGGGTATCACAGCTGAGTCGACACGACGGCGTCTGTGAAGAGTAGAGGCAGGAAAGATTATTTTAGAAGAAGACCAATCAATAGGATGATAAGAGTCCCTAACATGACAGTAGAGAACATTGTTTGTGTCACCAGACTTAACACTTCTTTAGTTTTCCTTAAGTCTGTCATTAAGTGTACGGCCAGTTTCACCCAAGTACTGGAGAAGATAAGACTAACAGGCAATATAGTAGACACCAGCAGCATTAGAAGCAGGAGGAGCAGAGTGAACCAGATTGTTACGAAGATTGTTAGTTTGTCTAAAGGCGAGCTTTATGTCAAGAGGACGAAAGGTATTAGTGAGAGTATTGAGCTTAGGTACGAAGAAAAGGCAGAACACAGTGTTAATAGTGATGGAAACATTAGTTTCCATCACTATTTGAAACACTTCACAGACGCGTTCAGTAACGTGGGGGGGGGGGGGGGTGGAAATGAACAAAGATGATAATGGAAAAACGGAAATAAATGAGTAATGAAGTAATGAGTGAGGGTTTGGGGTGAAGGAGGTACAGAGGAGGGAGGTAGGTGGGAGGAGTAAGGGAAGGAGTCTGGGAGTAGCGAGGAGTGGTCAGGTGAAAGGGAAAGTTTAAAGAGAGGCGGAGAGAGAGGAGAATAGAAAATGATAGAAGAGTAGAAGTAGAGGGAGAAAAAGAAAGAAAAAGCTGCCACCATCCATTCTAGTTCAGTACATTCAAGACAAAGAATGGAACTTGTCTGTATCACAAAATTATCAAAGATGTTTTTAGCATGTGTCAACTGGAATCATTTATTTTGTTCCATGCAAGATTCCTTAAGTCAATAATCTCAAGAGTACTCTACACTTTAGTTTGCTATATATCAGAAACTCCAAGATCTAGCGACCACAATTAAAGTTAGATTAAAAAGTAAGTGAATCAAGTATTTATTTAATATGATAGGTATCATAATTCAAGCAATCGAACTTATAGTTCACTATGTCCAGATTAATGAACAACGTGAGTCACCACACAAGACCTTGAGGGCGGCTGTCTGCCCCTGGTACTCACACAACATCTAAGTTTGGGAAACACGAACTAAGGCACCTTAACGTTCACTCATCCAGGTCTGAGCCTAATCTGGATAGAGGGGGGGGGGGGGGTCTACAGTTGACAGGCAGAAGCTCGCCCCCCCATCCAGCCGAAAGCTTGTCTCGGCTGCAGTCTGCTCATCCTGTGCTATGCTATGCTCTCGAATGTACAGTTCCCTGGGTATTTATTGCGAATCTGGGCGCTAACTCTGCCTACTATGTAGGTAGCCCCAAGCCATGCCTTAACCGGCAGCGTGTTTGAAATACATACCCAGCTGCAATTATTAGCTTAGCAGAAGCAAGGTCAAGTCACACGACCTGACCACTGGTCAGTTTGGCGTCATTAATACTCTAGGTATTAACGCGTGCAGAGATCCTTTACTGCTAGAATCCACTCGGTAAAACATCTAAACTATTGGGACCGACTAAAGAGCCTAAATCTGTATTCCTTGAGCGCAGGCGGGAGAGATACATAATAATTTACACGTGGAAAATATTAGAGGGGCTGGTCCCAAACCTGCACACAGAAATAACATCACATGAGACCAGAAGACATGGCAGGATGTGCAGAATACCCCCGTTGAAAAGCAGAGGTGCAACTGGTACTCTGAGAGAGAACTCTATCAACATCAGAGGCCGAGACTGTTCAACACGCTTCCACTACACATAAGGGACATAACTGGCAAACCCCTCACAGTGTTCAAGAGAGAACTGGATAAGCACCTCCAAAGGATACCTGATCAACCAGGCTGTGACTCATACGTCAGGCTGCGAGCAGCCGCGTCCAACAGCCTGGTTGATCAGTCCAGCAACCAGGAGGCCTGGTCGATGACCGGGCCGCGGGGACGATAAGCCCGGAAGCACCTCAAGGTATCCTCAAGGTAGGTGTGAGTATGGGTCAGACACCCTGACGCCTCTCAAATCTTTGCTGACTGACTCTTGTATTATGTACATATTAAATACAAAATTAATACTCCCAACACCTCAAATCAATTCTATTTGCTGACGACACAACCTTCATTTACTCCAGTCCTGACCCCCTTGCTCTAAATGCCACAGTAAATACTGAGCTAAATAAGTCCATCTTTGGCTAACTGCCAACAAATTCACCTTAACATTGACAAAACTTTCTATATTCAGTTTGGCAACAAATCCTCTAATCAAATAAATCTCAAAATAACAATACCCAAATTTGTAACAAATTAGATGGTAAATTCCTTGGCGTTCTCATTGATCACAAGCTGAATTTCCAGGGACACATTCTAAATATATCAAAAAAGTTTCAAAAACTGTTGCATTCTTTCTAAGATCAGATATTATGTACCCCGCCCTGCCCTAGTGACTATCTATTACTCCCTCATCTATCCATACCTCAACTATGGTATTTGTGCTTGGGGTTCTACTACCCAAAATAATTACGTCCTCTAATTACTCAACACAAAGCTGCTATTAGGACAATATCCAACTCTGACCCCAGACATCACTCGGTACCCTTACTCAAATCTCTGAATATGTTAGATATTAAGTCACTGCACATCCTCTCATGTGTATATACATATATAAACGCTGAACTGTAATGCCAATCCTGACCTCAAAAGCTTCATTGAAGGTTGTAACAGAACCCATGAGCACCACACCAGAAATATATACAGTTTTGATATTCCAAGAGTACGACTTAATCAAACTAGAAATGCTTACAAATCAAGGGACCCAGAATGTGGAATGACCTTCCCAACCATGTTAAAGACTGTACCTCTCTCAACCAGTTAAGATAAAACGAAACTCTACCTAATAAATTCCCTGTAACCTACCTTACCCCTCTATTGTCAACCATGTGGTTATTTTTTAATCAACGCTGTTTGTCTACCTATTGTATTGTGCTGCTTTTTAGTCATGTTCCCCCTTTTTTATCTTTATTTGATTTGTTCTCAACACATTTATTCTTATACTCAATTAGTATTAAGTTTTAGATATTAATGTTTTTCCTGCCCGAAACGCATTGCGTAATAGTGGCTTTAGGCATTGTATGTACTAGCTCTATCTATAAATCGATCAATTTATGTAAAATTCACTTGTATGTATGTACCTTACCTGAATAAACAAAACACAACCAAAACACCTTTATGATGTTATAGGTCTTGTGGAGCCAGCTCAGATACACAACTCATATGGTATAAGGCTTGGGGCACGAACCTGTGCTCAGGGTGCTTGGCAGCACCCAGAGCTCTGGTGCACAACGTACCCAACATGAACCTTAGTCTGGCTTTGTTGCAGTCGACTCTTCTCTTTCATAGTACGTACTCAAATGCTCTAACATTCTTAACAAACGTGACCTGATGTAAGCTTACCCATCCTTTTTTCTCTTTCTTTTTCTTTCTCCTTCTATTCTTACGTTCCCTTTCTTATACCCATAATGTTCTCCCCTTCTTACCCCATCCCATCCGCCTTGCTCTTACCTTCCACTAGGAATCTCCTCCTCCTCCTCACCTCTCTCTCTTGTCTTACTTAATGCCACTCCTACCCCCCCCCTACCCTCAAGTTACAGCTCCGCTCCTGTGCCAGGTAAGTCCACTACGGGCTCACCATAGCTCGTGCTACTGGGAACATTTTGTTCCCAGTAGCTGACTCTAAAACAACAACACAATCTTGCTCCCATCGTCGTCGTCTCCTCATCTTCTGGTGTGTGGTTTAGTCATCATATCTTCAGCCACGTTATTGTGACTTATCGTCTGTATATAGAAGCAAACTAACATATGTACCTATAGTGCCTACGTAAGCACTACCTAGTGCTTCAAAGTCGCACTGTATCTTGTGCTACCCATTCCCCTAAAATATGTGCCTCAGCCATACAACTTTACTATTATAATAAATAAATAAATAAATAATAAATATGTTTATTCAGGTAAGGTACATACATAAAGTGATTTTACATAAATGGATCTAATCATGGCTAATCACTGCCATCATCTTATATCATGGTTGAAACGCAAATTTAACTACAATATACCTGGTAATAATCCTCAAATTAGGCTATAATGTTCATAATCCTCAAATTTATTATAATATACCTACAAATTTTCTTAAAATGTTCTTATGATGTACCTGTTTACATTTTTCAATTTTGCTACAAATTACCTACATAAAATTATCTGTTAGATTAGGACCTGCCCAAGAATGAAAAACATCAATGCTATGTACTCTCATGAACCCAATGCATCTTCTTGTATATTTATAATGAATAAATAATAAATAAATAAATATGAGAGAATGTTTAAGAAATCTCTAGTTGCTGATGAAGATGGTGTAGATATTATAAGTCGTAGATCCTCAGAATACGTGAGTGTGACTGATGTGTGGGTGGTAGAGGAGTGGGTAACTGGTGCCTGGGACGGGTGCATGTTATGGGTGAGAGGCTGGGGAGGTGCAAGGTGGCTTGCTGAGTTTGCTGTAGTATGGGGTGAGTTAGGAGAGTGTTTTCTGTGATGGCGCGACCTGCTGCTGCTGCTGCTGCTTCAGGGGAGACTATGGAGGAGGGACTGTCAAGAGGAAAGTGAGTCTGTGGGATTTGAATTCTATACAGCCTGTGTCCGTTTCACCTAACTTTAGCACCAGGGTCCGCCCCTGGAAGTCACAATGGTATTGCCGGGTGCCAAGGCTGGTAATGGTTGCAAGTGCAGTGTGAGAGGCGATTGGGGAGTGTCAGCGAAGACTTGTCTGTTGTCTTGTGCTAGATGTACTCACCTAGTTGTACTCACCTAGTTGTGTTTGCGGGGGTTGAGTTTTGGAACTTTGGCCTCGCCTTTCAACAGTCAATCATCTGTTGTACAGATTCCTGAGCCAACTGGGCTGTATCAAATCTGCATTTGAAACTGTGTATGGAATCAACTTCCACCACATCACTGCCTAATGCATTCCATTTGTTAACTACTCTGACACTGAAAAAATTATTTCTAATATCTCTGTGGCTCATTTGGGTACTAAGTTTCCACCTGTGTCCCCTTGTTCGGGTTCCATCCGTGCTAAAGAGTTTGTCTTTGTCCACCCGCTCAAAGCCGGTCAGCCGAGCGGACAGCACGCTGGACTTGTGATCCTGTGGTCCTGGGTTCGATCCCAGGAGCCGGCGAGAAACATTGGGCAGAGTTTCTTTCACCCTATGCCCCTGTTACCTAGCAGTAAAATAGGTACCTGGGTGTTAGTCAGCTGTCACGGGCTGCTTCCTGGGGGTGGAGGCCTGGTCGAGGACCGGGCCGCGGGGACACTAAAAAAGCCCCGAAATCATCTCAAGATAACCCTGTCAATTCCGCTGAGAATTTTGTAGGTGGTTATCATGTCTCCCCTTACTCTTCTGTTTTCCAGGGACGTGAGGTTCAGCTCCCTTAGCCTTTCCTCGTAGCTCATACCTCTCAGTTCTGGGACGAGTGTGGTGGCATGCCTCTGAATCTTCTCTAACTTTGCTTGTGTTTAACTAGTTATGGTCTCCAGGCTGGCGTTGCATATTTCCAGGACTGGTCTGACATAGGTGGTATACAAGGTCCTAAACGATTCCCTACACAAGTTTCTAGAAGCAGTTTTTATGTTGGCCAGTCTAGCATATGCTGCTGATGATATCATTTTGATGTGGGCCTCTGGGGACTGGTTCGGTGTGATATCAACCCACAGATTTTTCTCTCTACTTTACTCTTGCAGGATTTCACCTTCCAGATGGTACATTGTGTTCAGCGTTCTGCTCCCTTCTCCTAATTTCATTACTTTACATTTTCTTGAGTTGAACTTTAGTAGCCATTTTCTAGACCATTCCTCCAGTTTGTCTAGGTCGTCCAGTAGTCACTGTCTATCTTCATCTGTCTTGATTCTTCTCATAATTTTTGCATCATCAGCAAACATTGAGAGGAATGAGTCTATATCCTCTGGAAGGTCGTTTATATTAGAAACAGGATGGGTCCAAGTACAGAGCCCTGTGGGATTCTGCTGGTCCCACAGTGGACCATGTGTGGCTAGTTGGGTCAGGATGTAACTTGCAAAGATGATGTCCTGATGTATTCAATTGTGTTTGCCAAGGTTTAGCTTCGGCTGTTTGGTCTTTTCCTTCAACTGTCAATCAATTGGAGTACAGACTCCCGGAGCTAATGGTCTCTATCATAGTTTCCTGTATTTACCTGAGGGCCACTAACACTCTAGTGGTCTAAACAAGGACAGGAAGCAAGCGGCTGGTCAAAGGTCCCCTCATTCATAATGATTCTATCAAGCTTGTTTTTTTTTACATTTTACGGAGTTTTGGCATTTACGGCTTCGGCAGGTAGGCGGTTCCATGAGTTTATAACCTGTGGGTGAAAAAGCATCTCCTGTTCTCAGTCCTACATTATGGCTTATTGAGCTTGAAATTGTTGTTCCTTGTTTGTGTCACATCTGACCTTGTAAAGAAATTTATTTGTAGTTACAAATACAAGTTACAAGTAGTTACAAGTAGCTTATTGTGGCTATTGGGCAAGTGGCTTATTGAGCTTGAAATTGTTGTCCTTGTTTGTGTCACATCTGACCTTGTGAAGAAATTTATTTGTAGTTACAACTACAAGTTACAAGTAGTTACAAATTTATTGTAATTACCATATTATATATTCTCACATTCCCAATGTACCTTCTTGTATATGAATAAATAAATAAATAATAAATAAATAATTGTCCGGATCAACATCCTCCAAATTGTTCAGTATTTTAAAAGTTTCAATAAGATCCTCCCTGTCATGCTTGGTATGTAGTGTTGTTAGCCCTGTGGCACTCAACCGTTCCTGATACGTGAGATCTTTGGCGGGAAACGCTGGCTGGAGGCACCTGCACTGGCACTGCAGCAGAAAATTCGTGTTAATTTCGTCTCCACCCAACACTGCATGGCCTAACTGTTGCAGCCAAAAGTTAGGTGCATGGAGACTTAATATGCCATAACTCACAGCGAACCTCAACAGTAATCAACTACTACCAATTTCATTGTACCTGCCTATTGACGGCCTGCTGCCAAACGTTGACTATACTTCTAACCCCACTACACATTCTCCAAGTATCTACCTCTGGAAACATTACCAAGATTCTGTCGCCGAAAGCATGCCAAACATAGCAACAATCAAGGTAGGGGCGCCTCTCACCATTATGCATAACACCAGGAGACCCGAATGAAACACTGGCAGGGTTGTGGGAAATCCTAGCAAGCTTTAATTGTTTTAATTATGTGAATATTCAAATATTTACTTTATTTTTATTGTTTAATTGACTTTGATATAATATTATTTTTATTTGATTATTTTCTTCTGAGTTACTTCTTAGTTCTTAGTTAGCAGTGGATGTGACCCTATTCGATTCGGCCTGCTAAAATATTTCAAACACAGTTGGGGGGACAATTTATAGATTTAAATCACTTTGAGGTGGATCCTCATAAACCACAAATGTTTACCTAGTCTTTGATACATAAATTATAAATCATACCACATATGGTGTTCTATCTACTGTAATTATAGTTATAGTTAATCTATTACAGTATAAAATAAAAGGGGGCCTTAGCTGATAATGTTGGTGGGGCTGCTAAGGCTGTGTAATTGTAGCATCAGAATGGGTGTGGCCCTGTGCCTCAGAGTGCCCCATAATGGCGGCTGTCTGGAGGCCACCAGGCTTGATGTACAGCTAGTGGCTGCAATCACAGTTATATGGGTCTGCTCAGCTTCTTGTAACTCCAACTCACAATTACCTACCGAGTGTAAGGAATTATAATGGTTCCATAAACATATAAGTAGGTATAACATGGAATATGCTGGTGTGTGTAGTAGAGCTGAGCAATGTACTTGGTGGTGTTTTTATCATGCTAATAACCGGCTACTTAATCTATATTATACGGTGCACCTATAATACCAGAGTCTACAGCAGTCGGATACTTAGCTCTCTTTGTTAATGAGATCTGGGTTGGGCGGATCGTAGAGGATCCTGTGTCGAGCTCGGAGAAAGAACCTTTTGTATTGTAAAATTTGTTAGGGAGTGCTTCCTCACTGTGTTTACAAGTTGCCGTGTGTGCGTGACGATGGCCTAGGGGAGACGTCTAAAATATTTGGGGGTTCTATTTATGATAAGGTATAGAAAGTTTAGCTATATTCCTGGTGT
>WNGS01052344.1:73064-86434 GCA_020271785.1 Procambarus virginalis
CAGTGTGCTGCACCTGGGAGCCTCAGTGTGGTGCACCTAGGAGCCTCAGTGTGCAGCACCTGGGAGCCTCAGTGTGGTGCACCTGGGAGCCTCAGTGTGCTGCACCTGGGAGCCTCAGTGTGGTGCACCTGGGAGCCTCAGTGTGCTGCACCTGGGAGCCTCAGTGTGGGCACCTGGGAGCCTCAGTGTGCTGCACCTGGGAGCCTCAGTGTGGTGCACCTGGGAGCCTCAGTGTGGTGCACCTGGGAGCCTCAGTGTGCTGCACCTGGGAGCCTCAGTGTGCTGCACCTGGGAGCCTCAGTGTGCAGCACCTGGGAGCCTCAGTGTGCTGCACCTGGGAGCCTCAGTGTGCTGCACCTGGGAGCCTCAGTGTGCAGCACCTGGGAGCCTCAGTGGGGCACCTGGGAGCCTCAGTGTGCTGCACCTGGGAGCCTCAGTGTGCTGCACCTGGGAGCCTCAGAGTGGTGCACCTGGGAGCCTCAGTGTGGTGCACCTGGGAGGCTCAGTGTGGTGCACCTGGGAGCCTCAGTGTGCAGCACCTGGGAGCCTCAGTGTGGTGCACCTGGGAGCCTCAGTGTGCTGCACCTGGGAGCCTCAGTGTGGGGCACCTGGGAGCCTCAGTGTGCTGCACCTGGGAGCCTCAGTGTGCTGCACCTGGGAGCCTCAGTGTGCTGCACCTGGGAGCCTCAGTGTGGTGCACCTGGGAGCCTCAGTGTGGTGCACCTGGGAGCCTCAGTGTGGTGCACCTGGGAGCCTCAGTGTGGTGCACCTGGGAGCCTCAGTGTGCTGCACCTGGGAGCCTCAGTGTGGGGCACCTGGGAGCCTCAGTGTGTGCACCTGGGAGCCTCAGTGTGCTGCACCTGGGAGCCTCAGTGTGGTGCACCTGGGAGCCTCAGTGTGCTGCACCTGGGAGCCTCAGTGTGCTGCACCTGGGAGCCTCAGTGTGCTGCACCTGGGAGCCTCAGTGTGGTGCACCTGGGAGCCTCAGTGTGGGGCACCTGGGAGCCTCAGTGTGCTGCACCTGGGAGCCTCAGTGTGGTGCACCTGGGAGCCTCAGTGTGCTGCACCTGGGAGCCTCAGTGTGCTGCACCTGGGAGCCTCAGTGTGGTGCACCTGGGAGCCTCAGTGTGCTGCACCTGGGAGCCTCAGTGTGGTGCACCTGGGAGCCTCAGTGTGCTGCACCTGGGAGCCTCAGTGTGGTGCACCTGGGAGCCTCAGTGTGGTGCACCTGGGAGCCTCAGTGTGGTGCACCTGGGAGCCTCAGTGTGCTGCACCTGGGAGCCTCAGTGTGGTGCACCTGGGAGCCTCAGTGTGCAGCACCTGGGAGCCTCAGTGTGGTGCACCTGGGAGCCTCAGTGTGCAGCACCTGGGAGCCTCAGTGTGGTGCACCTGGGAGCCTCAGTGTGCAGCACCTGGGAGCCTCAGTGTGGGGCACCTGGGAGCCTCAGTGTGCTGCACCTGGGAGCCTCAGTGTGCTACACCTGGGAGCCTCAGAGTGCTGCACCTGGGAGCCTCAGTGTGGTGCACCTGGGAGCCTCAGTGTGCTGCACCTGGGAGCCTCAGTGTGCTGCACCTGGGAGCCTCAGTGTGGTGCACCTGGGAGCCTCAGTGTGGTGCACCTGGGAGCCTCAGTGTGGTGCACCTGGGAGCCTCAGTGTGGGCACCTGGGAGCCTCAGTGTGCTGCACCTGGGAGCCTCAGTGTGGTGCACCTGGGAGCCTCAGTGTGCTGCACCTGGGAGCCTCAGTGTGCTGCACCTGGGAGCCTCAGTGTGGTGCACCTGGGAGCCTCAGTGTGGTGCACCTGGGAGCCTCAGTGTGCTGCACCTGGGAGCCTCAGTGTGGTGCACCTGGGAGCCTCAGTGTGGTGCACCTGGGAGCCTCAGTGTGCTGCACCTGGGAGCCTCAGTGTGGTGCACCTGGGAGCCTCAGTGTGCTGCACCTGGGAGCCTCAGTGTGGTGCACCTGGGAGCCTCAGTGTGGTGCACCTGGGAGCCTCAGTGTGGTGCACCTGGGAGCCTCAGTGTGCTGCACCTGGGAGCCTCAGTGTGGTGCACCTGGGAGCCTCAGTGTGCTGCACCTGGGAGCCTCAGTGTGCTGCACCTGGGAGCCTCAGTGTGGTGCACCTGGGAGCCTCAGTGTGCAGCACCTGGGAGCCTCAGTGTGGTGCACCTGGGAGCCTCAGTGTGCGCACCTGGGAGCCTCAGTGTGGGGCACCTGGGAGCCTCAGTGTGCTGCACCTGGGAGCCTCAGTGTGCTACACCTGGGAGCCTCAGTGTGCTGCACCTGGGAGCCTCAGTGTGGTGCACCTGGGAGCCTCAGTGTGCTGCACCTGGGAGCCTCAGTGTGCTGCACCTGGGAGCCTCAGTGTGTGCACCTGGGAGCCTCAGTGTGCTGCACCTGGGAGCCTCAGTGTGGTGCACCTGGGAGCCTCAGTGTGCTGCACCTGGGAGCCTCAGTGTGCTACACCTGGGAGCCTCAGTGTGGTGCACCTGGGAGCCTCAGTGTGCTGCACCTGGGAGCCTCAGTGTGCTGCACCTGGGAGCCTCAGTGTGGGGCACCTGGGAGCCTCAGTGTGCTGCACCTGGGAGCCTCAGTGTGCTGCACCTGGGAGCCTCAGTGTGCTGCACCTGGGAGCCTCAGTGTGCTGCACCTGGGAGCCTCAGTGTGCAGCACCTGGGAGCCTCAGTGTGCTACACCTGGGAGCCTCAGTGTGCAGCACCTGGGAGCCTCAGTGTGCTGCACCTGGGAGCCTCAGTGTGCTGCACCTGGGAGCCTCAGTGTGCAGCACCTGGGAGCCTCAGTGTGGGCACCTGGGAGCCTCAGTGTGCTGCACCTGGGAGCCTCAGTGTGCTGCACCTGGGAGCCTCAGTGTGGGGCACCTGGGAGCCTCAGTGTGGGGCACCTGGGAGCCTCAGTGTGCTGCACCTGGGAGCCTCAGTGTGGTGCACCTGGGAGCCTCAGTGTGCTGCACCTGGGAGCCTCAGTGTGCTGCACCTGGGAGCCTCAGTGTGCTGCACCTGGGAGCCTCAGTGTGCTGCACCTGGGAGCCTCAGTGTGGTGCACCTGGGAGCCTCAGTGTGCTGCACCTGGGAGCCTCAGTGTGGTGCACCTGGGAGCCTCAGTGTGCAGCACCTTGGAGCCTCAGTGTGGTGCACCTGGGAGCCTCAGTGTGCAGCACCTGGGAGCCTCAGTGTGGTGCACCTGGGAGCCTCAGTGTGCTGCACCTGGGAGCCTCAGTGTGCTGCACCTGGGAGCCTCAGTGTGCTGCACCTGGGAGCCTCAGTGTGGTGCACCTGGGAGCCTCAGTGTGGTGCACCTGGGAGCCTCAGTGTGCTACACCTGGGAGCCTCAGTGTGGTGCACCTGGGAGCCTCAGTGTGCTGCACCTGGGAGCCTCAGTGTGGTGCACCTGGGAGCCTCAGTGTGCTACACCTGGGAGCCTCAGTGTGGTGCACCTGGGAGCCTCAGTGTGCTGCACCTGGGAGCCTCAGTGTGCTACACCTGGGAGCCTCAGTGTGGTGCACCTGGGAGCCTCAGTGTGCTACACCTGGGAGCCTCAGTGTGCTGCACCTGGGAGCCTCAGTGTGCTGCACCTGGGAGCCTCAGTGTGGTGCACCTGGGAGCCTCAGTGTGGTGCACCTGGGAGCCTCAGTGTGCTGCACCTGGGAGCCTCAGTGTGCTACACCTGGGAGCCTCAGTGTGGTGCACCTGGGAGCCTCAGTGTGCTGCACCTGGGAGCCTCAGTGTGGTGCACCTGGGAGCCTCAGTGTGCTACACCTGGGAGCCTCAGTGTGGTGCACCTGGGAGCCTCAGTGTGCTGCACCTGGGAGCCTCAGTGTGCTGCACCTGGGAGCCTCAGTGTGGTGCACCTGGGAGCCTCAGTGTGCTGCACCTGGGAGCCTCAGTGTGCTGCACCTGGGAGCCTCAGTGTGCTGCACCTGGGAGCCTCAGTGTGCTGCACCTGGGAGCCTCAGTGTGCTGCACCTGGGAGCCTCAGTGTGCTGCACCTGGGAGCCTCAGTGTGCTGCACCTGGGAGCCTCAGTGTGCTGCACCTGGGAGCCTCAGTGTGGTGCACCTGGGAGCCTCAGTGTGCTGCACCTGGGAGCCTCAGTGTGTGCACCTGGGAGCCTCAGTGTGCTGCACCTGGGAGCCTCAGTGTGCTGCACCTGGGAGCCTCAGTGTGGTGCACCTGGGAGCCTCAGTGTGCTGCACCTGGGAGCCTCAGTGTGGTGCACCTGGGAGCCTCAGTGTGGTGCACCTGGGAGCCTCAGTGTGGTGCACCTGGGAGCCTCAGTGTGGTGCACCTGGGAGCCTCAGTGTGCTGCACCTGGGAGCCTCAGTGTGGTGCACCTGGGAGCCTCAGTGTGCTGCACCTGGGAGCCTCAGTGTGGTGCACCTGGGAGCCTCAGTGTGCTGCACCTGGGAGCCTCAGTGTGGTGCACCTGGGAGCCTCAGTGTGCTGCACCTGGGAGCCTCAGTGTGGGGCACCTGGGAGCCTCAGTGTGCTGCACCTGGGAGCCTCAGTGTGGTGCACCTGGGAGCCTCAGTGTGGTGCACCTGGGAGCCTCAGTGTGCTGCACCTGGGAGCCTCAGTGTGCTGCACCTGGGAGCCTCAGTGTGCAGCACCTGGGAGCCTCAGTGTGCTGCACCTGGGAGCCTCAGTGTGCTACACCTGGGAGCCTCAGTGTGCTGCACCTGGGAGCCTCAGTGTGGGGCACCTGGGAGCCTCAGTGTGCTGCACCTGGGAGCCTCAGTGTGCTGCACCTGGGAGCCTCAGTGTGGTGCACCTGGGAGCCTCAGTGTGGTGCACCTGGGAGCCTCAGTGTGGGCACCTGGGAGCCTCAGTGTGCAGCACCTGGGAGCCTCAGTGTGGTGCACCTGGGAGCCTCAGTGTGCAGCACCTGGGAGCCTCAGTGTGGGGCACCTGGGAGCCTCAGTGTGCTGCACCTGGGAGCCTCAGTGTGCTACACCTGGGAGCCTCAGAGTGCTGCACCTGGGAGCCTCAGTGTGGTGCACCTGGGAGCCTCAGTGTGGTGCACCTGGGAGCCTCAGTGTGGTGCACCTGGGAGCCTCAGTGTGGTGCACCTGGGAGCCTCAGTGTGGTGCACCTGGGAGCCTCAGTGTGGTGCACCTGGGAGCCTCAGTGTGGTGCACCTGGGAGCCTCAGTGTGGGGCACCTGGGAGCCTCAGTGTGCAGCACCTGGGAGCCTCAGTGTGGGGCACCTGGGAGCCTCAGTGTGCTGCACCTGGGAGCCTCAGTGTGGTGCACCTGGGAGCCTCAGTGTGCAGCACCTGGGAGCCTCAGTGTGGAGCACCTGGGAGCCTCAGTGTGCTGCACCTGGGAGCCTCAGTGTGCTACACCTGGGAGCCTCAGTGTGCTGCACCTGGGAGCCTCAGTGTGGTGCACCTGGGAGCCTCAGTGTGCTGCACCTGGAAGCCTCAGTGTGCTGCACTTGGGAGCCTCAGTGTGGTGCACCTGGGAGCCTCAGTGTGCTACACCTGGTAGCCTCAGAGTGCAGCACCTGGGAGCCTCAGAGTGCAGTACCTGGGAGCCTCAGTGTGCTACACCTGGGAGCCTCAGTGTACTTCACATTACCACCAGGCCACACATCTCCAGCTCCACATACAGGTCACACATCACCAGCTTGACATACAGGTCACGCATCACCAGAGTCACATACAGGTCACACATCACCAGCTTCACATACAGGTCACTCATCACCAGCTTCACATACAGGTCACACATCACCAGCTTGACATACAGGTCACACATCTCCAGCTTCTCATACAGGTCAGACATCTCCAGCTTCACATACAGGCCACACATCACCAGCTTGACATACAGGTCACACATCTCCAGCTTCACATACAGGTTACACATCACCAGATTCACATACAGGTCACACATCACCAGCTTCACATACAAGGCCACACATCACCAGCTTCACATACAGGTTAGACATCACCAGCTTCACATACAGGTCACACATCACCAGCGTCGCATACAGGTCACACATCACCAGATTCACATACAGGTCACACATCACCAGCTTCACATACAGGTCACACATCACCAGCTTTACATACAGGTCACACATCTCCAGCTTCACATACAGGTTACACATCTCCACCTTCACATACTGGTCACACATCACCAGCGTCTTATACAGGTCACACATCACCAGATTCACATACAGGTCACACATCTCCAGCTTCACATACAGGTCACACATCTCCAGCTTCACATACAGGTCACACATCTCCAGCTTCACATACAGGTCACACATCACCAGCTTCACATACAGGTCACACATCACCAGCTTCACATACAGGTCATACATCACCAGCTTCACTTACAGGACACACATCACCAGCTTCACATACAGGTCACACATCACCAGCTTCACATACAGGTCACACATCACCAGCTTCACTTACAGGACACACATCACCAGCTTCACATACAGGTCACACATCACCAGCTTCACATACAGGACACACAACACCAGCTTCACATACAGGTCACACATCACCAGCGTCTTATACAGGTCACACATCACCAGATTCACATACAGGTCACAAATCACCAGCTTCACATACAGGTCACACATCACCAGCTTCACATACAGGTCACACATCACCAGCGTCTTATACAGGTCACACATCACCAGCTTTACATACAGGCCACACATCTCCAGCTTCACATACAGGTCACACATCACAAGCTTCACATACAGGTCACACATCTCCAGCTTCACATACAGGCCACACATCTCCAGCTTCACATACAGGTCACACATCACAAGCTTCACATACAGGTCACACATCACAAGCTTCACATACAGGCCACACATCACCAGCTTCACATACAGGCCACACACCACCAGCTTCACATACAGGTCACACATCACCAGCTTCACATACAGGTCACACATCACCAGCTTCACATACAGGTCACACATCACCAGCTTCACATACAGGTCACACATCACCAGCTTCACATACAGGTCACACATCACCAGCTTCACATATAGGCCACACACCACCAGCTTCACATACAAGGCCACACATCACCAGCTTCACATACAGGTTAGACATCACCAGCTTCACATACAGGTCACACATCACCAGCGTCGCATACAGGTCACACATCACCAGATTCACATACAGGTCACACATCACCAGCTTCACATACAAGGCCACACATCACCAGCTTCACATACAGGTTAGACATCACCAGCTTCACATACAGGTCACACATCACCAGCGTCGCATACAGGTCACACATCACCAGATTCACATACAGGTCACACATCACCAGCTTCACATACAGGTCACACATCACCAGCTTTACATACAGGTCACACATCTCCAGCTTCACATACAGGTCACACATCTCCACCTTCACATACTGGTCACACATCACCAGCGTCTTATACAGGTCACACATCACCAGATTCACATACAGGTCACACATCTCCAGCTTCACATACAGGTCACACATCTCCAGCTTCACATACAGGTCACACATCTCCAGCTTCACATACAGGTCACACATCACCAGCTTCACATACAGGTCACACATCACCAGCTTCACATACAGGTCATACATCACCAGCTTCACTTACAGGACACACATCACCAGCTTCACATACAGGTCACACATCACCAGCTTCACATACAGGTCACACATCACCAGCTTCACTTACAGGACACACATCACCAGCTTCACATACAGGTCACACATCTCCACCTTCACATACTGGTCACACATCACCAGCGTCTTATACAGGTCACACATCACAAGCTTCACATACAGGCCACACATCACCAGCTTCACATACAGGCCACACACCACCAGCTTCACATACAGGTCACACATCACCAGCTTCACATACAGGTCACACATCACCAGCTTCACATACAGGTCACACATCACCAGCTTCACATACAGGTCACACATCACCAGCTTCACATACAGGTCACACATCACCAGCTTCACATATAGGCCACACACCACCAGCTTCACATACAGGCCACACATCACCAGCTTCACATACAGGTCACACATCACCAGCTTAACATACAGGTCACACATTACCAGCTTCACATACAGGTCACACATCACCAGCTTCACATACAGGCCACACATCACCAGCTTCACATACAGGTCACACATCACCAGCTTCACATACAGGCCACACATCACCAGCTTCACAAACAGGCCACACATCACCAGCTTCACATACAGGCCACACACCACCAGCGTCACATACAGGTCACACATCACCAGTTTCACATACAGGCCACACATCACAAGCTTCACATACAGGTCACACATCACCAGCTTCACATACAGGCCACACATCACAAGCTTCACATACAGGTCACACATCACCAGCTTCACATACAGGCCACACACCACCAGCTTCACATACAGGTCACACATCACAAGCTTCACATACAGGCCACACATCACCAGCTTCACATACAGGTCACACATCACAAGCTTCACATACAGGCCACACATCACCAGCTTCACATACAGGTCACACATCACCAGCTTCACATACAGGTCACACACATCTCCACACGACTACAGACCAGTTATTGTATGAAACAACAAAGTGGGCTTGGGAGCTACAGCTCAACCCACCAAGAAATATATTAATGAAGATAACATTATTATTATGTTTTGTTTTTACAGGAGGTTGTTGAGTCAGACAAAGAAAACGGGATGCAGCGACCTGCTATGTTCCTGCTGGTGTTGGTGACGCTTGGTGAGTGTTGGTGGCGCTTGGTGAGTGTTGGTGACGCTTGGTGAGTGTTTAGAGACGCTTGGTGAGTGTTGATGATGCTTGGTGAGTGTTGGTGACGCTTGGTGAGTGTTGGTGGCGCTTGGTGAGTGTTGGTGACGCTTGGTGAGTGTTGGTGACGCTTGGTGAGTGTTAGTGGCGCTTGGTGAGTGTTGGTGACGCTTGGTGAGTGTTGGTGACGCTTGGTGAGTGTTGGTGACGCTTGGTGAGTGTTGGTGACGCTTGGTGAGTGTTGGTGACGCTTGGTGAGTGTTGGTGACGCTTGGTGAGTGTTGGTGACGCTTGGTAAGTGTTGGTGACGCTTGGTGAGTGTTGATGACGTTTGGTGCGTGTTGGTGACGCTTGGTAAGTGTTGGTGACGCTTGGTGAGTGTTGGTGACGTTTGGTGCGTGTTGGTGACGCTTGTTGAGTGTTTAGAGACGCTTGGTGAGTGTTGATGATGCTTGGTGAGCGTTAGTGACGCTTGGTGAGTGTTGGTGACGCTTGGTGAGTGTTTAGAGACACTTGGTGAGTGTTGATGATGTATGGTGAGTGTTAGTGACGCTTGGTGAGTGTTGGTGACGCTTGGTGAGCGTTAGTGACGCTTGGTGAGTGTTGGTGACGCTTGGTGAGTGTTGGTGATGCTTGGTGAGTGTTAGTGACGCTTGGTGAGTGTTGATGATGCTTGGTGAGTGTTGTGATGCTTGGTGAGTGTTAGTGACGCTTGGTGAGTGTTGATGATGCTTGGTGAGTGTTGATGTTGCTTGGTGAGTGTTAGTGACGCTTGGTGAGTGTTAGTGATGCTTGGTGAGTGTTAGTGACGCTTGGTGAGTGTTGATGATGCTTGGTGAGTGTTGGTGACGCTTGGTGAGTGTTGATGATGCTTGGTGAGTGTTGGTGACGCTTGGTGAGTGTTGGTGACGCTTGGTGAGTGTTGATGATGCTTGGTGAGTGTTAGTGACGCTTGGTGAGTGTTGATGATGCTTGGTGAGTGTTGGTGACGCTTGGTGAGTGTTGATGATGCTTGGTGAGTGTTAGTGATGCTTGGTGAGTGTTGATGATGCTTGGTGAGTGTTAGTGACGCTTGGTGAGTGTTGGTGACGCTTGGTGAGTGTTAGTGACGCATGGTGAGTGTTAGTGACGCTTGGTGAGTGTTGGTGACGCTTGGTGAGTGTTGGTGACGCTTGGTGAGTGTTAGTGACGCTTGGTGAGTGTTAGTGACGCTTGGTGAGTGTTAATGACGCTTGGTGAGTGTTAGTGACGCTTGGTGAGTGTTAGTGACGCTTGGTGAGTGTTAGTGACGCTTGGTGAGTGTTGGTGACGCTTGGTGAGTGTTAGTGACGCTTGGTGAGTGTTGGTGACGCTTGGTGAGTGTTGGTGATGCTTGGTGAGTGTTAGTGACGCTTGGTGAGTGTTAGTGACGCTTGGTGAGTGTTAGTGACGCTTGGTGAGTGTTGGTGACGCTTGGTGAGTGTTAGTGACGCTTGGTGAGTGTTAGTGACGCTTGGTGAGTGTTGGTGACGCTTGGTGAGTGTTAGTGACACTTGGTGAGTGTTAGTGACGCTTGGTGAGTGTTGGTGACGCTTGGTGAGTGTTTGTGTGGTGTTGGTGAAGCTTGGTGAGTGTTAGTGACGCTTGGTGAGTGTTAGTGACGCTTGGTGAGTGTTGGTGACGCTTGGTGAGTGTTGGTGACGCTTGGTGAGTGTTGGTGATGCTTGGTGAGTGTTGGTGACGCTTGGTGAGTGTTAGTGACGCTTGGTGAGTGTTGGTGACGCTTGGTGAGTGTTGGTGACGCTTGGTGAGTGTTGGTGACGCTTGGTGAGTGTTGGTGACGCTTGGTGAGTGTTGGTGACGCTTGGTGAGTGTTGGTGACGCTTGGTGAGTGTTGGTGACGCTTGGTGAGTGTTAGTGACGCTTGGTGAGTGTTGGTGATGCTTGGTGAGTGTTAGTGACGCTTGGTGAGTGTTGGTGACGCTTGGTGAGTGTTAGTGACGCTTGGTGAGTGTTGGTGACGCTTGGTGAGTGTTAGTGACGCTTGGTGAGTGTTAGTGACGCTTGGTGAGTGTTTAGTGACGCTTGGTGAGTGTTGGTGATGCTTGGTGAGTGTTAGTGACGCTTGGTGAGTGTTAGTGACGCTTGGTGAGTGTTAGTGACGCTTGGTGAGTGTTGGTGACGCTTGGTGAGTGTTGGTGATGCTTGGTGAGTGTTAGTGACGCTTGGTGAGTGTTGGTGACGCTTGGTGAGTGTTAGTGACGCTTGGTGAGTGTTGGTGATGCTTGGTGAGTGTTAGTGACGCTTGGTGAGTGTTATGACGCTTGGTGAGTGTTGGTGATGCTTGGTGAGTGTTAGTGACGCTTGGTGAGTGTTGATGATGCTTGGTGAGTGTTGAGTGTTGCTTGGTGAGTGTTAGTGACGCTTGGTGAGTGTTGATGATGCTTGGTGAGTGTTAGTGACGCTTGGTGAGTGTTGTGATGCTTGGTGAGTGTTGGTGACGCTTGGTGAGTGTTGATGATGTGGTGTGGTGACGCTTGGTGAGTGTTGGTGACGCTTGGTGAGTGTTGATGATGCTTGGTGAGTGTTAGTGACGCTTGGTGAGTGTTGGTGACGCTTGGTGAGTTTGGTGATGCTTGGTGAGTGTTAGTGACGCTTGGTGAGTGTTGTGATGCTTGGTGAGTGTTGGTGACGCTTGGTGAGTGTTGATGACGCTTGGTGAGTGTTAGTGACGCTTGGTGAGTGTTGGTGACGCTTGGTGAGTGTTGGTGATGCTTGGTGAGGTGTTAGTGACGCTTGGTGAGTGTTGGTGACGCTTGGTGAGTGTTGGTGACGCTTGGTGAGTGTTGGTGATGCTTGGTGAGTGTTAGTGACGCTTGGTGAGTGTTGGTGATGCTTGGTGAGTGTTAGTGACGCTTGGTGAGTGTTGGTGACGCTTGGTGAGTGTTAGTGACGCTTGGTGAGTGTTAGTGACGCTTGGTGAGTGTTGGTGACGCTTGGTGAGTGTTGGTGACGCTTGGTGAGTGTTAGTGACGCTTGGTGAGTGTTAGTGACGCTTGGTGAGTGTTAGTGACGCTTGGTGAGTGTTAGTGACGCTTGGTGAGTGTTAGTGACGCTTGGTGAGTGTTAGTGACGCTTGGTGAGTGTTGGTGACGCTTGGTGAGTGTTAGTGACGCTTGGTGAGTGTTGGTGACGCTTGGTGAGTGTTGGTGACGCTTGGTGAGTGTTGTGACGCTTGGTGAGTGTTAGTGACGCTTGGTGAGTGTTAGTGACGCTTGGTGAGTGTTGGTGACGCTTGGTGAGTGTTGTGACGCTTGGTGAGTGTTAGTGACGCTTGGTGAGTGTTGGTGACGCTTGGTGAGTGTTAGTGACGCTTGGTGAGTGTTAGTGACGCTTGGTGAGTGTTGGTGACGCTTGGTGAGTGTTGATGTGTGGTGAGTTTAGTGACGCTTGGTGAGTGTTAGTGACGCTTGGTGAGTGTTAGTGACGCTTGGTGAGTGTTGGTGACGCTTGGTGAGTGTTGGTGACGCTTGGTGAGTGTTGATGATGCTTGGTGAGTGTTAGTGACGCTTGGTGAGTGTTGGTGATGCTTGGTGAGTGTTAGTGACGCTTGGTGAGTGTTGATGATGCTTGGTGAGTGTTAGTGACGCTTGGTGAGTGTTGGTGACGCTTGGTGAGTGTTGATGATGCTTGGTGAGTGTTGTGACGCTTGGTGAGTGTTGATGATGCTTGGTGAGTGTTGGTGACGCTTGGTGAGTGTTGATGATGCTTGGTGAGTGTTAGTGACGCTTGGTGAGTGTTGATGATGCTTGGTGAGTGTTGTTACGCTTGGTGAGTGTTGGTGACGCTTGGTGAGTGTTAGTGACGCTTGGTGAGTGTTAGTGACGCTTGGTGAGTGTTGGTGACGCTTGGTGAGTGTTGGTGACGCTTGGTGAGTGTTAGTGACGCTTGGTGAGTGTTAGTGACGCTTGGTGAGTGTTAATGACGCTTGGTGAGTGTTAGTGACGCTTGGTGAGTGTTAGTGACGCTTGGTGAGTGTTAGTGACGCTTGGTGAGTGTTGGTGACGCTTGGTGAGTGTTAGTGACGCTTGGTGAGTGTTGGTGACGCTTGTGAGTGTTGGTGATGCTTGGTGAGTGTTAGTGACGCTTGGTGAGTGTTAGTGACGCTTGGTGAGTGTTAGTGACGCTTGGTGAGTGTTGGTGACGCTTGGTGAGTGTTAGTGACGCTTGGTGAGTGTTAGTGACGCTTGGTGAGTGTTGGTGACGCTTGGTGAGTGTTGGTGACGCTTGGTGAGTGTTAGTGACGCTTGGTGAGTGTTGGTGACGCTTGGTGAGTGTTGTGACGCTTGGTGAGTGTTGTGACGCTTGGTGAGTGTTGTGACGCTTGGTGAGTGTTGGTGACGCTTGGTGAGTGTTGTGACGCTTGTGAGTGTTTGTGACGCTTGGTGAGTGTTGTGACGCTTGGTGAGTGTTGATGACTTTGGTGAGTGTTGGTGACGCTTGGTGAGTGTTGGTGACGCTTGGTGAGTGTTGGTGACGCTTGGTGAGTGTTGGTGACGCTTGGTGAGTGTTAGTGACGCTTG
>WNGS01052347.1:0-14741 GCA_020271785.1 Procambarus virginalis
TGGCTGTTCTCTGAATCCTTTAGACTCGCTGGTTCAATTACGACACAGTAATGACATAACAGTTCAACGACACAATGTTGCTTTTGTTATCACGCAGAAGCTTTAGGTCCCGTCATAAGATTAATTTAAAATATTCTATCTTGAATACTAAGTATTTTTTAATTCTTTCCGCATATTGAGAACTTTGGTAATTATGAACAGCCAAGTATAATTCTGAGTGCTCCATTGGACCCTTTTTTCTAGTCTATCAATACTTTGCAATTTTGCAGGACTACAGATGGTGCATGATAGTCTATCAGACCTTATATATGCTAAGTACATCATTTTTGCTATTCTAATATTAACAAAGTATTTAGGGCGTGTACCCCAGTACAGTTCTGAGAGCTTTGGGTCTGTCTCTACATTGCTGATGTAACTTATTGACTGCAGTTGAGGTACAAGGGACAGAGACACCAAGGTATTTGAAAGAAGAGATATTGATATGTTACCAATCTTAAGTTTTCGTGGTCCAGTTTGCGATTGCCATTTGTCTGTTAAATACCTTAATTTTAGCAGAGTTCATTACAAGATCAAGGCTCTCACAGCTTATGATAATTCAAGATTGTTTGCATTTCGCGAGGGTTTTAGTATGTACAAGATGTCATCTGCATAGCTAATAGTTATGATTGCCGGACTAGTTTGATTGATTTTAGTAAGGCATTTCTGAAGGGTCTATTTCCTGGACCCAAAACCAAAATTCACTGCTAAGGCGTCATCCCTACTACTTACCATACACTGAGAACCCTACGCTGAGCACAACATTCTGATCACAACACGGAACTCAACACACTGAACACAGCACATAAACACAACAAACTTCTACCTTTATAATATAGATGATTTCTCACCAGATTCTGAATGATGTAACTCTTTGTATTTGCCGAGACGTAGACGGTGTTTCCAGTCATTTGTTTCTTGTTGCTTCCCTTACTTTGAACTCTTGTAGTTGACCTCTGGGTGGGGTGTCGTGAGGATCATCCCAGGTCACGGTGAGAGGTGGCAGCTTCCTGGACCTTGAGATTGGTAACATTCCCCGGGGCTGTCAGGATAAACTGGTTTGTTATCACAAGGTATTTACACCTTCCTGCCGCCTCTTGTGTGCTTTTTCCCTTATAATTGGTGCATATGTGTTTCAGGTGTTGTTATCAAGAAAGTGACCTGGGTTAAACATCTTCCCTTGGAACAAGTGTTATAAGTGTGCCCTGGGTTAACATCTTCCCTTGATAGACGTGTTATAAGTGTGACCTGGTTAACATCTTCCCTTGAACAAGTGTTTAATTGGGCTCACTACCACCTACAGGATGGTTATGGGATTACTACCGCCCACTGGATGATTATATATAGTTCACTGTGTCGGGGGTCAGGAAGTAAGGGTGTATTCAACGTACACGTTTGGCTTTATCGAGAACCGCCCCTCCCCCATCCCCCCCCCAAGGCCGAATTGCTGACCCCGCCCAGATGCACCCCAACAAGGCTGACTAACTCCTGGGTACCTACTTGCTGCTAGGTGACATCTGAGGTGAAAGATGTTAGACATTGGGTGAACGGAAATGTGCCCAACCATTTCTGTCTCGCACGGGATTCGAACCCGGACTTCTCGATTGTGCGTCGAGAACGAACCCGACTGTACCGCCTACAGGATGGATATGGGGTCCAATACTGCCTACAGGATGAGTATGGCGTTCACCGAAACGGGGGCCAGATCTAACTAACCTCACTTCTGATGATTTGCTAATACTGGTCGTTATTTACAACAGGTCTATGATGTTATCTGTACTCCTGTTACAAACTCAACCTTCAGTGTTACCCTGTGCTCTTGGTGTTTGATTACAAAAAGGCCACGGACACCAGACAACACCACTGTCAAAGTTTATATCACTTACAAAACCTGGGTAATACCCGCCAAACTTTTTAAAGGAGACTTTAATTGCAGCCACCACCTAACCCGAGAGTTTCTGTAATCACGCTGATTGACTGCGGGAAAGACTCAGTCAATTGCAACATTAATAAAAAAAATGTCTTTATTATACTGCAGCCTTAGCAAGGGCGTCAACTTTATCATGTTCCTACAGGCCAATGTGAGAAGGAATCCACAACTTTTGATATTTACCCCTTATTATATGCTTATATATCTATGTCTGGCTTTTGAGACAGCACGTTATTACTTGACTGCAAACTATTTATTGCTAGTAGTGAGGAAAGGGAGACGGAAATAATTAAGCTGTCTACTTCAGTGTTGTCAATAATTTCTAGTGCTATCAGTATTGCTACCAACTCAGCTTGCATAGTCGATACCAAGTTACTAATACTTATATTCCTTTGATTTGCTGCTATCGGCTGATGAGCATTAACAGAACATTCTGCCCTCAATGTAGCTTATTGAGTGATCCGTCAGTGTATATGGTTTGTGTGATGTTGTGTTTGGTTTTTATATTGTGAATGTGTTTTATGGTGCTTAATTTAGCAGCAAGCTGAGCATGAGGGTTGTTGTGATTAGTGTCTTGGTGGGGTATGCAGGGGTCAGGATGTCAAAATCTGCCAGGGTGGAAGGAAGTGCTGTACTCTTTCATATGTATATACATCGTGCAGTCCCATGATTTTAATATGAGTGGCTGTTCTCTGAATCCATTAGACTCGCTGGTTCAATTACGACACAGTAATGACATAACAGTTCAACTGACACAATGTTGCTTTTGTTATCACGCAGAAGCTTTAGTCCCGTCATAAGATTAATTTAAAATATTCTATCTTGAATATAAGTATTTAATTCTTTCCGCATATTGAGAACTTTGGTAATTATGAACAGCCAGTATAATTCTGAGTGCTCCATTGGACCCTTTTTTTCTAGTCTATCAATACTTTGCAATTTTGCAGGACTACAGATGGTGCATGATAGTCTATCAGAGACCTTATATATGCTAAGTACATCATTTTTGCTATTCTAATATAAAAAGTATTTAGGGCTGTACCCCAGTACAGTTCTGAGAGCTTTGAGTCTGTCTCTACATTGCTGATGTAACTTATTGACTGCAGTTGAGGTACAAGGGACAGAGACACCAAGTATTTGAAAGAAGAGATATTGATATGTTACCAATCTTAAGTTTTCGTGGTCCAGTTTGCGATTGCCAATTTGTCTGTTAAATACCTTAATTTTAGCAGAGTTCATTACAAGATCAAGGCTCTCACAAGCTGTATGTATATAATTCAAGATTGTTTGCATTTCGCGAGGGTTTAGTATGTACAAGGATGTCATCTGCATAGCTAATAGTTATGATTGCCGACTAGTTTGAATTGATTTTAGTAAGGCATTTCTGAAGGGTCTATTTTCCTGGACCCAAAACCAAAATTCACTGCTAAGGCGTCATCCCTACTACTTACCATACACTGAGAACCATACGCTGAGCACAACATTCTGATCACAACACGGAACTCAACACACTGAACACAGCACATAACACAACCAAACTTCTAACCTTTATTATAGATGATGTCCTCAGCCAGATTCTGAATGATGTAACTCTTTATTGGCCGAGACGTAGACGGTGTTCCAGTCATTTGTTTCTTGTTGCTTCCAACTTACTTTGAACTCTTGTAGTTGACCTCTGGGTGGGGTGTCGTGAGGATCATCCCAGGTCACGGTGAAGAGGTGGCAGCTTCCTGGACCTTGAGATTGGTAACATTCCCCGGGCTGTCAGGATAACTGGTGTTGTTATCACAAGGTATTTACAACCTTCCTGCCGCCTCTTGTGTGCTTTTTCCCTTAATAATTGGTGCATAGTGTGTTCAGGTGTTGTTATCAAGAGTGACCTGGGTTAACATCTTCCCTTGGAACAAGTGTTATAGTGTGCCCTTTAACATCTTCCCTTGATAGACGTGTTATAAGTGTGACCTGGTTAACATCTTCCCTTGGAACAAGTGTTATAATTGGGCTCACTACCACCTACAGGATGGGTATGGGATTACTACCGCCCACTGGATGATTATATAGTTCACTGTGTCGGGGGTCAGGAAGTAAGGGTGTATTCATACGTACACGTTTGGCTTTATCGAGAACCGCCCCTTCCCCCATCCCCACCCCAAGGCCGAATTGCTGACCCCGCCCAAGATGCACCCAACAAGAAGCTGACTAACTCCTGGGTACCTACTTGCTGCTAGGTGAACATCTGAGGTGAAAGATGTTAGACATTGGGTGAACGGAAATGTGCCCACCATTTCTGTCTCGCACGGGATTCGAACCCGGACTTCTCGATTGTGCGTCGAGAACGAACCCGACTGTACCGCCTACAGGATGGATATGGGGTCCAATACTGCCTACAGGATGAGTATGGCGTTCACCGAAACGGGGGCCAGATCTAACTAACCTCACTTCTGATGATTTGCTAATACTGGTCGTATTTACAACAGGTCTATGATGTATCTGTACTCCTGTTACAAACTCAACCTTCAGTGTTACCCTGTGCTCTTGGTGTTTGATTACAAAAAAGGCCACGGACACCAGACAACACCACTGTCAAAGTTTATATCACTTACAAAACTGGGTAATACCCGCCAAACTTTTTAAAGGAGACTTTAATTGCAGCCACCACCTAACCCGGAGTTTCTGTAATCACGCTGATTGACTGCGGGAAAGACTCAGTCAATTGCAACATTAATAAAAAAAATGTCTTTATTTACTGCAGCCTTAGCAAGGGCGTCAACTTTATCATGTTCCTACAGGCCAATGTGAGAAGGAATCCACAACATTTTGATATTTACCCCTTATTAAGTATGCTTATATATCTATGTCTGGCTTTTGAGACAGCACGTTATTACTTGACTGCAAACTATTTATTGCTAGTAGTGAGGAAAGGGAGACGGAAATAATTAAGCTGTCTACTTCAGTGTTGTCAATAATTTCTAGTGCTATCAGTATTGCTACCAACTCAGCTTGCATAGTCGATACCAAGTTACTAATACTTATATTCCTTTGAATTGTGCTGCTATCGGGCTGATGAGCATTAACAGAACATTCTGCCCTCAATGTAGCTTTATTGAGTGATCCGTCAGTGTATATGGTTTGTGTGATGTTGTGTTTGGTTTTATATTGTGATGTGTTTTATGGTGCTTAATTTAGCAGCAAGCTGAGCATGAGGGTTGTTTGTGATTAGTGTCTTGGTGGGTATGCAGGGTCAGGATGTCAAAATCTATCTGCCAGGGTGGAAGGAAGTGCTGTACTCTTTCATATGTATATACATCGTGCAGTCCCATGATTTTAATATGAGTGGCTGTTCTCTGAATCCATTTAGACTCGCTGGTTCAATTACGACACAGTAATGACATAACAGTTCAACTGACACAATGTTGCTTTTGTTATCACGCAGAAGCTTTAGTCCCGTCATAAGATTAATTTAAAATATTCTATCTTGAATACTAAGTATTTTTAATTCTTTCCGCATATTGAGAACTTTGGTAATTATGAACAGCCAAGTATAATTCTGAGTGCCCATTGGACCCTTTTTTCTAGTCTATCAATACTTTGCAATTTGCAGGACTACAGATGGTGCATGATAGTCTATCAGAGACCTTATATGCTAAGTACATCATTTTTGCTATTCTAATATTAACAAAGTATTTAGGCTGTACCCCAGTACAGTTCTGAGAGCTTTGAGTCTGTCTCTACATTGCTGATGTAACTTATTGACTGCAGTTGAGGTACAAGGGACAGAGACACCAAGGTATTTGAAAGAAGAGATATTGATATGTTACCAATCTTAAGTTTTCGTGGTCCAGTTTGCGATTGCCAATTTGTCTGTAAAATACCTTAATTTTAGCAGAGTTCATTACAAGATCAAGGCTCTCACAAGCTGTATGTATATAATTCAAGATTGTTTGCATTTCGCGAGGGTTTTAGTATGTACAAGGATGTCATCTGCATAGCTAATAGTTATGATTGTCGGACTAGTTTGAATTGATTTTAGTAAGGCTTTCTGAAGGGTCTATTTCCTGGACCCAAAACCAAAATTCACTGCTAAGGCGTCATCCCTACTACTTACCATACACTGAGAACCATACGCTGAGCACAACATTCTGATCACAACACGGACTCAACACACTGACACAGCACATAAACACAACAAACTTCTAACCTTTATAATATAGATGATGTCCTCAGCCAGATTCTGAATGATGTAACTCTTTGTATTGGCCGAGACGTAGACGGTGTTCCAGTCATTTGTTCTTGTTGCTTCCAACTTACTTTGAACTCTTGTAGTTGACCTCTGGGTGGGGTGTCGTGAGGATCTCCAGGTCACGGTGAGAGAGGTGGCAGCTTCCTGGACCTTGAGATGGTAACATTCCCCGGGCTGTCAGGATAAACTGGTGTTGTTAGCACAGGTATTTACAACCTTCCTGCCGCCTCTTGTGTGCTTTTTCCCTTAATAATTGGTGCCAACGGACCCCAATTATTATGGAAAAGCACACAATAGGCGGCGGAAGGTTGTAAATACCTTGTGATAACACACCATTTATCCTGACAGCCCCGGGAATGTTACCATCTCTCAAGGTCCAGGAAGCTGCCACCTCTCTCACCGTGACCTGGGATGATCCTCACGACACCCCACCCAGAGGTCAACTACAAGAGTTCAAAGTAAGTTGGAGCAACAGAAACAAATGACTGGAACACCGTCTACGTCTCGGCCAATACAAAGAGTTACATCATTCAGAATCTGGCTGAGGACATCATCTATATTATAAAGGTTAGAAGTTTGTTGTTTTATGTGCTGTGTTCAGTGTGTTGAGTTCCGTGTTGTGATCAGAATGTTGGCTCAGCGTATGGTTCTCAGTATGGTAAGTAGTAGGGATGACGCCTTAGCAGTGAATTTTGGTTTTGGGTCCAGGAAATAGACCCTTCAGAAATGCCTTACTAAAATCAATTCAAACTAGTCCGGCAATCATAACTATTAGCTATGCAGATGACATCCTTGTACATACTAAAACCCCTCGCGAAATGCAAACAATCTTGAATTATATACATACAGCTTGTGAGAGCCTTGATCTTGTAATGAACTCTGCTAAAATTAAGGTATTTAACAGACAATTGGCAATCGCAAACTGGACCACGAAAACTTAAGATTGGTAACATATCAATATCTCTTCTTTCAAATACCTTGGTGTCTCTGTCCCTTGTACCTCAACTGCAGTCAATAAGTTACATCAGCATGTAGAGACAGACTCAAAGCTCTCAGAACTGTACTGGGGTACAGCCCTAATACGGTGTTAATATTAGAATAGCAAAAATGATGTACTTAGCATATATAAGGTCTCTGATAGACTATCATGCACCATCTGTAGTCCTGCAAAATTGCAAAGTATTGATAGACTAGAAAAAGGGTCCAATGGAGCACTCAGAATTATACTTGGCTGTTCATATTACCAAAGTTCTCAATATGCGGAAAGAATTTAAAAATACTTAGTATTCAAGATAGAATATTTTAAATTAATCTTATGACGGGACTAAAGCTTCTGCGTGATAACAAAAGCAACATTGTGTCAGTTGAACTGTTATGTCATTACTGTGTCGTAATTGAACCAGCGAGTCTAAATGGATTCAGAGAACGCCACTCATATTAAAATCATGGGACTGCACGATGTATATACATATGAAAGAGTACAGCACTTCCTTCCACCCTGGCAGATAGTACCTTTTGACATCCTGACCCCTGCATACCCCACCAAGACACTAATCACAAACAACCCTCATGCTCAGCTTGCTGCTAAATTAAGCACCATAAAACACATTCACAATATAAAAACCAAACACAACATCACACAAACCATATACACTGACGGATCACTCAATAAAGCTACATTGAGGGCAGAATGTTCTGTTAATGCTCATCAGCCCGATAGCAGCACAATTCAAAGGAATATAAGTATTAGTAACTTGGTATCGACTATGCAAGCTGAGTTGGTAGCAATACTGATAGCACTAGAAATTATTGACAACACTGAAGTAGACAGCTTAATTATTTCCGTCTCCCTTTCCTCACTACTAGCAATAAATAGTTTGCAGTCAAGTAATAACGTGCTGTCTCAAAAGCCAGACATAGATATATAAGCATACTTAATAAGGGGTAAATATCAAAATGTTGTGGATTCCTTCTCACATTGGCCTGTAGGAACATGATAAAGTTGACGCCCTTGCTAAGGCTGCAGTAAATAAAGACATTTTTTTTTATTAATGTTGCAATTGACTGAGTCTTTCCCGCAGTCAATCAGCGTGATTACAGAAACTCTCGGGTTAGGTGGTGGCTGCAATTAAAGTCTCCTTTAAAAAGTTTGGCGGGTATTACCCAGGTTTTGTAAGTGATATAAACTTTGACAGTGGTGTTGTCTGGTGTCCGTGGCCTTTTTTGTAATCAAACACCAAGAGCACAGGGTAACACTGAAGGTTGAGTTTGTAACAGGAGTACAGATAACATCATAGACCTGTTGTAAATAACGACCAGTATTAGCAAATCATCAGAAGTGAGGTTAGTTAGATCTGGCCCCCGTTTCGGTGAACGCCATACTCATCCTGTAGGCAGTATTGGACCCCATATCCATCCTGTAGGCGGTACAGTCGGGTTCGTTCTCGACGCACAATCGAGAAGTCCGGGTTCGAATCCCGTGCGAGACAGAAATGGTTGGGCACATTTCCGTTCACCCAATGTCTAACATCTTTCACCTCAGATGTTCACCTAGCAGCAAGTAGGTACCCAGGAGTTAGTCAGCTTCTTGTTGGGTTGCATCTTGGGCGGGGTCAGCAATTCGGCCTTGGGGTGGGGATGGGGGAAGGGGCGGTTCTCGATAAAGCCAAACGTGTACGTATGAATACACCCTTACTTCCTGACCCCCGACACAGTGAACTATATATAATCATCCAGTGGGCGGTAGTAATCCCATACCCATCCTGTAGGTGGTAGTGAGCCCAATTATAACACTTGTTCCAAGGGAAGATGTTAACCCAGGTCACACTTATAACACGTCTATCAAGGGAAGATGTTAACCCAGGGCACACTTATAACACTTGTTCCAAGGGAAGATGTTAACCCAGGTCACTTTCTTGATAACAACACCTGAACACACTATGCACCAATTATTAAGGGAAAAAGCACACAAGAGGCGGCAGGAAGGTTGTAAATACCTTGTGATAACAACACCAGTTTATCCTGACAGCCCCGGGAATGTTACCAATCTCAAGGTCCAGGAAGCTGCCACCTCTCTCACCGTGACCTGGGATGATCCTCACGACACCCCACCCAGAGGTCAACTACAAGAGTTCAAAGTAAGTTGGAAGCAACAAGAAACAAATGACTGGAACACCGTCTACGTCTCGGCCAATACAAAGAGTTACATCATTCAGAATCTGGCTGAGGACATCATCTATATTATAAAGGTTAGAAGTTTGTTGTGTTTATGTGCTGTGTTCAGTGTGTTGAGTTCCGTGTTGTGATCAGAATGTTGTGCTCAGCGTATGGTTCTCAGTGTATGGTAAGTAGTAGGGATGACGCCTTAGCAGTGAATTTTGGTTTTGGGTCCAGGAAAATAGACCCTTCAGAAATGCCTTACTAAAATCAATTCAAACTAGTCCGGCAATCATAACTATTAGCTATGCAGATGACATCCTTGTACATACTAAAACCCTCGCGAAATGCAAACAATCTTGAATTATATACATACAGCTTGTGAGAGCCTTGATCTTGTAATGAACTCTGCTAAAATTAAGGTATTTAACAGACAAATTGGCAATCGCAAACTGGACCACGAAAACTTAAGATTGGTAACATATCAATATCTCTTCTTTCAAATACCTTGGTGTCTCTGTCCCTTGTACCTCAACTGCAGTCAATAAGTTACATCAGCAATGTAGAGACAGACTCAAAGCTCTCAGAACTGTACTGGGGTACAGCCCTAAATACTTTGTTAATATTAGAATAGCAAAAATGATGTACTTAGCATATATAAGGTCTCTGATAGACTATCATGCACCATCTGTAGTCCTGCAAAATTGCAAAGTATTGATAGACTAGAAAAAAGGGTCCAATGGAGCACTCAGAATTATACTTGGCTGTTCATAATTACCAAAGTTCTCAATATGCGGAAAGAATTAAAAATACTTAGTATTCAAGATAGAATATTTTAAATTAATCTTATGACGGGACTAAAGCTTCTGCGTGATAACAAAAGCAACATTGTGTCAGTTGAACTGTTATGTCATTACTGTGTCGTAATTGAACCAGCGAGTCTAAATGGATTCAGAGAACAGCCACTCATATTAAAATCATGGGACTGCACGATGTATATACATATGAAAGAGTACAGCACTTCCTTCCACCCTGGCAGATTTTGACATCCTGACCCCTGCATACCCCACCAAGACACTAATCACAAACAACCCTCATGCTCAGCTTGCTGCTAAATTAAGCACCATAAAACACATTCACAATATAAAAACCAAACACAACATCACACAAACCATATACACTGACGGATCACTCAATAAAGCTACATTGAGGGCAGAATGTTCTGTTAATGCTCATCAGCCCGATAGCAGCACAATTCAAAGGAATATAAGTATTAGTAACTTGGTATCGACTATGCAAGCTGAGTTGGTAGCAATACTGATAGCACTAGAAATTATTGACAACACTGAAGTAGACAGCTTAATTATTTCCGTCTCCCTTTCCTCACTACTAGCAATAAATAGTTTGCAGTCAAGTAATAACGTGCTGTCTCAAAAGCCAGACATAGATATATAAGCATACTTAATAAGGGGTAAATATCAAAATGTTGTGGATTCCTTCTCACATTGGCCTGTAGGAACATGATAAAGTTGACGCCCTTGCTAAGGCTGCAGTAAATAAAGACATTTTTTTTTATTAATGTTGCAATTGACTGAGTCTTTCCCGCAGTCAATCAGCGTGATTACAGAAACTCTCGGGTTAGGTGGTGGCTGCAATTAAAGTCTCCTTTAAAAGTTTGGCGGGTATTACCCAGGTTTTGTAAGTGATATAAACTTTGACAGTGGTGTTGTCTGGTGTCCGTGGCCTTTTTTGTAATCAAACACCAAGAGCACAGGGTAACACTGAAGGTTGAGTTTGTAACAGGAGTACAGATAACATCATAGACCTGTTGTAAATAACGACCAGTATTAGCAAATCATCAGAAGTGAGGTTAGTTAGATCTGGCCCCCGTTTCGGTGAACGCCATACTCATCCTGTAGGCAGTATTGGACCCCATATCCATCCTGTAGGCGGTACAGTCGGGTTCGTTCTCGACGCACAATCGAGAAGTCCGGGTTCGAATCCCGTGCGAGACAGAAATGGTTGGGCACATTTCCGTTCACCCAATGTCTAACATCTTTCACCTCAGATGTTCACCTAGCAGCAAGTAGGTACCCAGGAGTTAGTCAGCTTCTTGTTGGGTTGCATCTTGGGCGGGGTCAGCAATTCGGCCTTGGGGTGGGGATGGGGGAAGGGGCGGTTCTCGATAAAGCCAAACGTGTACGTATGAATACACCCTTACTTCCTGACCCCCGACACAGTGAACTATATATAATCATCCAGTGGGCGGTAGTAATCCCATACCCATCCTGTAGGTGGTAGTGAGCCCAATTATAACACTTGTTCCAAGGGAAGATGTTAACCCAGGTCACACTTATAACACGTCTATCAAGGGAAGATGTTAACCCAGGGCACACTTATAACACTTGTTCCAAGGGAAGATGTTAACCCAGGTCACTTTCTTGATAACAACACCTGAACACACTATGCACCAATTATTAAGGGAAAAAGCACACAAGAGGCGGCAGGAAGGTTGTAAATACCTTGTGATAACAACACCAGTTTATCCTGACAGCCCCGGGGAATGTTACCAATCTCAAGGTCCAGGAAGCTGCCACCTCTCTCACCGTGACCTGGGATGATCCTCACGACACCCCACCCAGAGGTCAACTACAAGAGTTCAAAGTAAGTTGGAAGCAACAAGAAACAAATGACTGGAACACCGTCTACGTCTCGGCCAATACAAAGAGTTACATCATTCAGAATCTGGCTGAGGACATCATCTATATTATAAAGGTTAGAAGTTTGTTGTGTTTATGTGCTGTGTTCAGTGTGTTGAGTTCCGTGTTGTGATCAGAATGTTGTGCTCAGCGTATGGTTCTCAGTGTATGGTAAGTAGTAGGGATGACGCCTTAGCAGTGAATTTTGGTTTTGGGTCCAGGAAAATAGACCCTTCAGAAATGCCTTACTAAAATCAATTCAAACTAGTCCGGCAATCATAACTATTAGCTATGCAGATGACATCCTTGTACATACTAAAACCCTCGCGAAATGCAAACAATCTTGAATTATATACATACAGCTTGTGAGAGCCTTGATCTTGTAATGAACTCTGCTAAAATTAAGGTATTTAACAGACAAATTGGCAATCGCAAACTGGACCACGAAAACTTAAGATTGGTAACATATCAATATCTCTTCTTTCAAATACCTTGGTGTCTCTGTCCCTTGTACCTCAACTGCAGTCAATAAGTTACATCAGCAATGTAGAGACAGACTCAAAGCTCTCAGAACTGTACTGGGGTACAGCCCTAAATACTTTGTTAATATTAGAATAGCAAAAATGATGTACTTAGCATATATAAGGTCTCTGATAGACTATCATGCACCATCTGTAGTCCTGCAAAATTGCAAAGTATTGATAGACTAGAAAAAAGGTCCAATGGAGCACTCAGAATTATACTTGGCTGTTCATAATTACCAAAGTTCTCAATATGCGGAAAGAATTAAAAATACTTAGTATTCAAGATAGAATATTTTAAATTAATCTTATGACGGGACTAAAGCTTCTGCGTGATAACAAAAGCAACATTGTGTCAGTTGAACTGTTATGTCATTACTGTGTCGTAATTGAACCAGCGAGTCTAAATGGATTCAGAGAACAGCCACTCATATTAAAATCATGGGACTGCACGATGTATATACATATGAAAGAGTACAGCACTTCCTTCCACCCTGGCAGATTTTGACATCCTGACCCCTGCATACCCCACCAAGACACTAATCACAAACAACCCTCATGCTCAGCTTGCTGCTAAATTAAGCACCATAAAACACATTCACAATATAAAAACCAAACACAACATCACACAAACCATATACACTGACGGATCACTCAATAAAGCTACATTGAGGGCAGAATGTTCTGTTAATGCTCATCAGCCCGATAGCAGCACAATTCAAAGGAATATAAGTATTAGTAACTTGGTATCGACTATGCAAGCTGAGTTGGTAGCAATACTGATAGCACTAGAAATTATTGACAACACTGAAGTAGACAGCTTAATTATTTCCGTCTCCCTTTCCTCACTACTAGCAATAAATAGTTTGCAGTCAAGTAATAACGTGCTGTCTCAAAAGCCAGACATAGATATATAAGCATACTTAATAAGGGGTAAATATCAAAATGTTGTGGATTCCTTCTCACATTGGCCTGTAGGAACATGATAAAGTTGACGCCCTTGCTAAGGCTGCAGTAAATAAAGACATTTTTTTTTATTAATGTTGCAATTGACTGAGTCTTTCCCGCAGTCAATCAGCGTGATTACAGAAACTCTCGGGTTAGGTGGTGGCTGCAATTAAAGTCTCCTTTAAAAGTTTTGGCGGGTATTACCCAGGTTTTGTAAGTGATATAAACTTTGACAGTGGTGTTGTCTGGTGTCCGTGGCCTTTTTTGTAATCAAACACCAAGAGCACAGGGTAACACTGAAGGTTGAGTTTGTAACAGGAGTACAGATAACATCATAGACCTGTTGTAAATAACGACCAGTATTAGCAAATCATCAGAAGTGAGGTTAGTTAGATCTGGCCCCCGTTTCGGTGAACGCCATACTCATCCTGTAGGCAGTATTGGACCCCATATCCATCCTGTAGGCGGTACAGTCGGGTTCGTTCTCGACGCACAATCGAGAAGTCCGGGTTTCGAATCCGTGCGAGACAGAAATGGTTGGCACATTTCCGTTCACCCAATGTCTAACATCTTTCACCTCAGATGTTCACCTAGCAGCAATTAGGTACCCAGGAGTTAGTCAGCTTCTTTTGGGTTGCATCTTGGGCGGGGTCAGCAATTCGGCCTTGGGTGGGGATGGGGGGAAGGGGCGGTTCTCGATAAAGCCAAACGGTACGTATGAATACACCCTTACTTCCTGACCCCCGACACAGTGAACTATATATAATCATCCAGTGGGGGTAGTAATCCCATACCCATCCTGTAGGTGGTAGTGAGCCCAATTATAACACTTGTTCCAAGGGAAGATGTTAACCCAGGTCACACTTATAACACGTCTATCAGGGAAGATGTTAACCCAGGGCACCACTTATAACACTTGTTCCAAGGGAAGATGTTAACCCAGTCACTTTCTTGATAACAACACCTGAACCACACTATGCACCAATTATTGGGAAAAAGCACACAAGAGGCGGCAGGAAGGTTGTAAATACCTTGTGATAACAACACACAAGTTTATCCTGACAGCCCGGGGAATGTTACCAATCTCAAGGTCCAGGAAGCTGCCACCTCTCTCAACACGTGACCTGGGATGATCCTCACGACACCCCCCCCAGAGGTCAACTCCAAGAGTTCAAAGTAAGTTGGAAGCAACAAGAAACAAATGACTGGAA